>JASDQU010738339.1:248480-265222 GCA_032191745.1 Picea mariana | reverse complement strand
TGTTCTCGGTGACATTATAACAGTCAGGAGGCCGATCAGTTTATCTAAAGAGGGCTTCAGGTAATCTAGGTGTTTTCTGATGCGCCACCACTTGAAGGGATTACAAGGGTGGCCAACGGATGTGTGCTTAAGTACCACTTGTATTTCCTGCATGTATGAATCCCTCAACCATGGGTTTATGCGCGTAATGATAGATCTTTGTGGCTTAAAGATGTTGGAATACGTCTCTACCCTGAAAAAAATTTAACCCGCACTTTCTACCAAGGAAAGTGCTCTGATACCACTTGTAATATACTAGATATAAAATGTATGTAGAACAAAAATAAAATGCTAGTAATGGCAGAATAACAACAATATAACCAGAACATTCACCACAATAACACAAAAATGATATAAGAATAACAACATAAATAGCACTTTTAATCTATACGCAATGTTCACGGGCCACTTCGAGGGGGAAACCTCCAGTTGAGCAGAGCTCTATTACAATAATATCCAAGCTAGGGTTCTCATACCCTCGACTCCTATTTATACTAAAAAGAAGCATCTAGAGGAAGATCCTTCTAGAAGCAGAAGCTTTTAATAGGTCTTCTTACATCTACCTTATTCTATTTTATTGAAAGGCCTTATTAATATTGACCTTTATTACATCTGAATATATTTTTCTACCTATGTGCGGGTTAGGACCCTAACATCCCAGGAATAGTGCATTGTTTAACAAAAGTTCCATACCATATAGAGCAAAGTCATGGAAGTGACTTAGAGGCTCCAACCAGTCCAAAATGCAGCTTTCCAACTGTTTGAAGAGATTGAAGGACAAGGAGCAGAGCTGTAACACGTAGTCATTTCATTTGAACAACACTTAGAGGGACCTGTGAACGAGGAATTTATTTAGGAGTTCATCAAGTAGGAGGCCCTGGCGCAGTAGCAGGTCGAAGAAGCTCGAGCCAGGATTGAGGCTTTTGAAGCAGAATTACCCAGATCAGAGTGACTCGAGATGAGTCACAGGCAAGTGTTGGGGACCTGTTGGCCTTTGACCAATTTTTGGAGATCCTTGGTCAAGTTTGACCTATTTTGGGACTTCGACAGGCTTTCGAAGGCAGAGTACAAGTTGAAGTAGAGATCGCAGGATCTTGACCATGTTTTAGGGATTTTTGGGTTTTGGACTTATGTAACGGGTATGGGATGTCGACCCATGGGTTTACCCATGTTTAGGCCCATTTTGTAATGTATAAATAAATATTTAGGCGATGTAAGTAGGAGTGTGCAAGGGTACGATGCTAAGTGCAAGGGTGTGATGCTAGGTGCTAAGGGAAAGTGAAGGACAATGTGCTAAGTGCAAGTGATAGTTGTACATGCTTTGTGCATTTTTTGTGAGACTAGAAAGGCTAAGTGAAAGTGACTGTAAGAGATTGTGTAAAGGCTTCGTTTTGTAACCTAGATCAGGGAAGGAGGATCTGGCGAGGTGCACGCAGATCTCCTGTCCTATGTGGAGTAGGACCTTATGGCTATGTGCATGTAGATGATTGACATAAGATAATAAAGAAGATGAAGAGTTGGTGGACGTAGCCCTAGGCTGGGGGTGAACCACGTATATCATGTGTTATGGTTTCTTTGTGCATTATGGTTGTTTATGGTTCATATGACTAATTCTTAGTACAATGATGTATGCTTAGATGAATATGATAGCTTAGTGCCTAATGATGTGAATGAGATGCTAGACTGATCTATGTTGATGTGCTCAGTTCTTAAATGTGTTGAATCTTGTTGAATACTGTGTTGCGTTGTAATTAGGTTTTATCTGCACTGTAGACAAAGGTTAAGTACTAATGAATGACAACTGCTAAGTGCTTTGTTAAAGTATTGTAATCACATATATGTGTCCCAGCTAAGTTTGCAGACACTGGAGTCCTGAAACCACCCCTGCCTCTACCTCGAATAGGACTTCATCTACTTTGTAGGTGTTTCCGAAAGGGTTGGTAGTTAGGGTTTTGTTGGTGTGTTGTTGAAGCGTTGAACCCTGGGTCTACCCTTGTGCCAACACCAATAGATAAGAAATATTTATCAAGCCAAACAACCTTGACTGAGATCATATAGAAATGAAGTGTGGGATTTGGTTAAATTTTTTTTCTCGATTTTCAACATTTCATTTATTCCAAGAGAAGGGAACATCATGGATGACTCTTTGGCTATATTAGCAAGCAATTTCAGAGTCCCCTTGCCACCTAAACTCAAGTATGATGTTGAGGTAATATATATGCCCTTTGTACCTAACAATATCAAGTATCGGAAGGTGTTCGAGGATGATCTTGAGATCAGAAAATTTCTTGAGTCTGTTGATGAGTTCTCTACATTACACATGATCATGATCCCGAAGGTGACCCTCACGCTGATGTATTTCTAAATAAAATTGCTAATCACCATATTGTTCAACTTCCTAGCAACCACATTCCCAAAGGATTAGTTTCATTTGAAAGATTGTTCGATGGGAACGATGTGGCAGTAAAGTTTAAAGGCCCAACTGAGGATGTTGATGTAGCTAAATGAAATATTGGTACAGAGGAGGATCCAAAGTTCATCAAGTTGTCAAGCAGCCTGTGAAGGGAGCAAAGATCTGAGTATACTAAACTATTAAAATAATTTACCGATGTGTTTTTCTGGACCTATGAAGACCTCAGGACATATGACACAACCATCATTGAGCATAAGATCCCATTGAAAGAGGAGGCCAAACCATTTACAAAAAAATTAAGACAAATAATTCCTATGCTACTGCCTATTATGGAAAGGGAGGTAAAGAAGTTGTTGGATGCCCAAATCATTGTCCCTCTAAGATACTCTGAATGGGTGGCCAACTTGGTTCCAGTAAGGAAAAAGAGCGGAGAAATCAAACTTTGTTTTGGTTTCATGAATCTGAACAGAAGCTCTAAGAAGGAAAATTACCCTTTTCCAAATATGGAACACATGTTGCAAAGGGTGACAGGTGCATATAGGATCTCCATGATTGATGGATTTTCTGGCTACAATTAGATCTCTGTCCTACCTAAAGACAGAGAAAATACAACCTTCAACACTCCTTGGGGCACATTCATTTATGCAAAAATTCCCTTTGGATTGATGAACGCAGGAGAAACCTTCCAACAAGCCATGGACATCGCCTTCATTGGAGAAAGAGAAAAATTTGTGGTCATCTATCTGGATGACATAACAGTTTTCTCCAAATATGATAAAGAACATTGTCAACATCCAAGAAATATCTTCTCGAAATGTAGAAGGTTTGGTCTCTCCCTACATTATGTTCAAATGGAAAATTTGGTCTCTCTCTCTCTCGAAATGGAAAATTCATTTGAAATTATGTTCAAATTGGTACAAAACCAAGAAAGGAGTGATAAAGACTACTAATATGGAAGAAATGATAGTATGAAGCACCTTTGATGTGGATGAAGCCACAACTTTCACCACATTGCAACAACCAAAGGAATGTGGAGACAAAAAATCATTATTCCACATCAAAGTTAAAGTGAAGGATTGGAAGGTAAATTCTTTATTTAATAGTGGTTCTCAATGTAATCTAACTTCTGAGTCTTTAGTAGATAAGCTTGGTCTAGAAACACACGATCTAGTACAACCATGCTCATTGGGCGAGATCGAGATAAATATGCCATGAGAATCACCAGAAGATCCAAAGTAAGTTTTCCATTAATGTTGACTATGTTAATGAAGTAGAATGCCAAGTTGCACCACTATATACTAGTAAAGTGATGTTTTGTATCCCATGCCTCTAGGATGTATATGCAAAGTTTTTATAGGAAAAAGGACAAATATTACTTGGTTAAATGAGATAAGGCCTATCACATCAAAGCAAACAAAGGGGGAGGAAGAAAATCTCCAGTAGCAACAAAATAAGGGAAGATTAACAATTAGAATGGGGAAAACAAGAAGTATGTATCCTTCATATCTGATGGAGTAGTGGACTTTGGGAGATAGGTGGAGGCCATGTGCTTCCATCTCCTCCACAGATAAAATTTTGGAGACCAAAATCCTCCCAATGATGAGGTATGATCCTAAATTGGCTCTACAATAAACATATAATGCATTCATTGCTTAACAATGAACAAGACTTGGAAAAATTAGAAGGTTGGATACATAAGTGAAGCTCAAGGCTACACAGTTGACAAGGTTGAGGGATGAAGTTGATAGAAAAATTAGAAGGTTGGCTACATAAGTGAATCTCAAGGCTACAAATTTGATGACAAGGTCGAGGGATGAAGTTGAAAGAAAAAATAGAAGGTTGGCTACAAAAATGATGCTCAAGTCTACAATGTTGATGACAATAGCGAGGCATGGATTTGAAAATGTGAAGGGCCCTACGTTTTTTCAGTACACTACTATTCACCTCCAAAGTACTGCATCGCCAATGAAAGCAAAAAATAATTAAAAATAATTAAAACATAAAAGAGAATAAGTCAAATAAAGAAAGGAATTGTGAACCTGAATTCTTCCAACAAAGGGAAAAAGGAGACAAAGAGAATTGGAGCCGGGGCATTGAAGAGTTGGAGACATTTGGCCTTCTAGCTGCTCCTAACAAGCCAACTCTGCCTATAAACTTTTGCACAGTGTTGGAGAATGGGTTATTTGGTAGAGAATAGAGGGATTGCATAAAGAACATCTAACTTTGTAGTCTATAATGTTCTAGAGAGCCAAAACACCACGATAATTTTGTAATTACAGAGAAATAAAGATATAAGCAAAGCCATTTGATGCTAGAGTTTTTCTTTTAGGTTTCCTCTCGGGTAAATTTTGTTGTTTATGGTGAGATTTATTGATGTCTGATTTCATTACCCCTCTCAATTCAATTCCTCACCATAAATTGCTCAATTGGTAATTTCCTGATTGTTGGATTAGAGTAATTGAGTGAGCATTGTGCAAATCACATACTCTAAAACATAATTTCAATGAATCCTCTATGTAAACATTGGCAATCAAGGAATTCCTTCCCTTTGTGGGATAAAAAAAAACCTAGAAACCATTTAATTATGCTTTGTTCAAACAAGGGATAAATTTATTTTATACTCTCCATACTCTAGGTGCACTAACCACTTACAATAATCCTTATATATGTGTGTGTGGGTGGGTGGTGGGGGGTTGGGTTGAGCACAATGATAACAAGAAGAGTGATGCATCTTTGAAGAAGGATGCATCTTTTATATATAGAATGGGATGTATGGTTCAGAAAAGTTTTTGGGATTAAATTCTTTGATATTTAAAATGTTCTAATTAGTATAATTAGTATTATTGTTTATGTTGGTATATTTAGAATTGAGGAAAAATAATTGTAGGAACACAATTGGATTTGTTTCATCACTAAGCATTGCAATTGAAAGTAATTTTTTTCTTAACCAACCAAATTTGGTAGTGATCATGATGGTTAATGAACAAGGATTGAAAAAGCTTTAACAATTGCAAAAACACGTTACCATTTAAATTTAATTCTGCATTGACCATAAGCCTACCATTTAAAAATCAAATTGCCGAAATTAGAATGCCATTATGCCCAATCGAGTACAAGTATCTATATGTTCGAATGAAGAGTTTGGTTAGTTTAGTTGGTGTTGTTGCATGTAGGTTATTGTGTTCAAATAATGAATCCATTTGACTACGCAGGCTATGTGATATGTGGCATTTACATATATGTTAAAAGAGTAAAAATTAACGAACGAATTAGCAGTTTTCTAATTAAAAAACATAATCCTTAACGTATCTAAAATTCCGTGTCAACTGTGGATTGTTCAAGTCACTTAAACTATCTCAAATTCTGTGTCACAAGTGGATTGTTCAAGTCAATCATCCAGTAGTAATAATGCACAACACATTCCCCATTCCCTTATTTTTTTTACCTTCCAAAGAAAAACAAAAAACAAGCCATGAAGTGGTTGTCTGTCTCATGCACAGGAAAACATGTGCTCACATTTTGTTTTTCTATGACTGTGGCACTCAGTCAGTGCAGGAAATACAAGTGCGTTGCAGGCTGGGCAATGTTCAATCCAAGGATACTGATAATACAAAAGGGAACACAAGTGCGTTGTCGGCTTGGTAATATTCAACCTAAACAATCACGATGGCCTATGTTTCTTATAAAGGTGACGTAAACACGTTATTTAACAAAATATAATTTAAAATTGTGGTGGATTCGTATTATTATTATTATATTACTCTAATTTTTTTGTTAATTTTTTTAACTTAAATGTAAAGTAAAAATAAACATTTTCAAACTTGCGTGGAGAATATTGGTTATAATCTTATTGTAATTTTCAATTTATAAAAGCTTTGATTTGTAGCATATTAAATTTTTGATAATTAAAAAAATACTATTTATTTTAATTTTAAATTTAGTAAATAAATAAATACGTAAGTTAAAATTTATTTATATTAATTTAGTTTATTATAAAGTTTAATAATGATTAATTTTTTTTTATTATGATATTTTTTTTAATTTTTTCAATCTAATTTATTAACAGTATAAAAATTACACATCTACCCTACTCTACTAATGTGATATAATTAAACAACTTTCAACATCCTCTTTATATTTATATTTATCATTTCTTGTAATATGTGTTTACCCTATTAACATATTTTAAAAAATCATTTAAAAAATCAAATTCTCATTATCAATTTCCTTCCACTACTTGAAGAAACTTGTCCGTTTGAGTAATGTGGGCCTACCATAAGATTTGGTAGATCGCATTTCTAGAACATCTATAGTCACCTCAAATCTCATAATCAGAGGATATATTCTTACAACAAATTGACTTTTTCCCATTAAAACAATTTTAAAATAAAAAAAACAACTTGATTCATAATGGTAATAGAACTAAATAATGAAACATATCATGGTGATGTGAGCTGTAGTAGTTTTGCACATAATGAGCACTTCCCTTGGGCGATACAAACGAATGAGAAAATCGGATAGCAACAGCAGCATTGACATGGATTCATTCAAGTCCATCTGCACAGACAACCATACATCATCCCATTAATTATTTAGCCATTAAGGATATTACGGATGTATTGTTGACCGACAACTTTATAATATTATCACTGCCGTGTCTGCCTCCCATAGTGCTCATACAATACTAAAATATTTAGAGTTCTGGGAAGCTCACAGTTTTCCCAGATTTCTGATATTTTTTGAGTTCTGGGAAGGTTCCAGTATCCCGAGATTTCTGATATTTTAGTGAGAGCTATGGGGAACCAAAAACATTGCATCAGACCTCAATATGAACCCTAATTTCTGTCAATCATCACGGGTGTATATGCTTTATGTTGAGACAAGAAAGGCACTGTGAGACAAGATTATTGCTTCGCTGTGAACATCAAATACACAGAGAAATACATGACAATATATGTATATATATATGTATGAATGTTTGGATATTACTTTACATGATAGAAGACGCAAACTAGAACCTCTGACATGATTATATAAAACATATAGCTACAGATTTCAAGTATAGAACTATTCTATGGGTGGCCATGGTGCTGTGTATAGATGTAATCAGTGTGCGCAGCCAAAGTGCGCCGATTCAGGTCACAATCCTCTTTGTCTGTATAATTCTCGCAGTTCAAATCTTCATCTGCATCTGCTTCTGCCGTTTCCTCGGCATGAATTACGACCTGTAAATGAACAGATGAATAGATAAAGAATCTCCTTCAACAAACACTATGTTATCTGAAATCCATAATCCGTACAAACACTGTTATCTGAAATTCATAATCTGTATTATCTGAAATTCATCAAGATTAATGTATTGAGCGAGTATATGATTTTAATTTCTTACGGCTTCAACATTAGGCTGAGTCTGGAAACTCTCCACCAGGTTTTCCTGAGCATCTGCAAACAAATAGGAATACTTATCCAGTCTGAATATATGAGACACTGAAAAAACCCAATATGCCTCACATCTATGTTCAAATCCGATATTTGGTTTTAGTCAGAGGGGGAGACAGTAGGATATACACAAACACAGACACCCAAAATGGAAAACAAATGTTAGAGAAAACCGGACCTGTTTTCAGAGGACGCATGGCCGTTACTGTAGCAGTGAGAAGAAGAAGGACGATTAAAATAGCAAGGCAGAACCTGCGGCCTCCTTCCATGCGGCTTTCACAAATGTTCTCCATTGAATATCGACTACGAAAAGATGAGAGCGGGTACGGGAGTATGATCTATATTATAGCAGAGAGCACATGTACATTACACGCTGCATATGAATATAATGTGGAGCACAATACCCAATGACTCGAAATGAAAATATTATGCAAGTTCCCTCGGGTGCTTGAATATATATATAGGCAAAGTGGAACAGTGATATAATTAAAGAAATAATTGCAAGATTCTAGAAAAGGTCCAGAAATAATACACAACCTGATGATCCTGGGCTTACGTTATAATTACTCACTGTGCAGCTGCAGCCCCCACTTAGAGAGATGGACGTATTATGGGATGGATGCTCTCATCTCATACTCGTGAGCGCGCCGACAATCAAAGCAGGACAGGGACGTCTTTTACTCACAGCCTTTGCTTTTGCCGTTTCGACTGGGGCTTCTCTGCAGAATTTTTCGCTGTCAATGGGCTGACTTTAGGCCTGAGTCCTCCAGATTCTTTTCACACACTTGTCGGGCTCAGCACGGAGGCCTAAGGCATGAGATTGGAGCTAGTCTTAAAGTTCCCTGCCATGATCGTAACGCCAAAGAAAATAAAGTCAAGCCGATATTATTTGCTTTTCCTTGATAGTATTCACATTTGGGGCATCTGTTTTTCCCCATTCCCAACTCTCTTTAATTATATATTTATTTTCTTTTCGTTTATCACAACGATGCTACAGCTGTTTATCGTATTGGACTGGCGGTTGTGGTTAAGACACTCAGGTTCTAACCCTATAATTGGAATCTGAAAATTACTTGTCCTAAAATGATGTTGTCAACTGTGTAAGCAGATGTTTTTAATAATGGTTTGTTTTTTTAACATAGATATCATATCTATTTGGCATTTTGCCTGTCATTTTTCAGTACTACATGTCCTTAAGAAAGTGTCCATAAAAAAATACATACAATTTGATGCCTGAAAGCTACATATCATTAACCAAGTGTCAATTTAAGGGTACATGTCCTTAACAAAGTGTCAATTAAAAGGTACATGTCCTTAACAAAGTGTCAATTAAAAGCTACATGTCCTTGAATAGTTGGGACTTAAAGCACTTTGGATGGGAATCAAGATTCAGCATTTCAATCGCTTGAAACTGTAATTAGAAGTAAGGTTCTCTGAATCCGTGCTCTGAATCCACTCAGGCCCTCAGATCATTTATTTATATGCCAATCATCACGCTCCATCCATGGCCTGCTCTGTATATACAACAAAGTTATTCGGCGTATAAATAGACTTGTACCAGTGCTACTCTGGAAATGTCTACTTATTTGTAATATCCACTTTTAATATAAAATTGTTGGTAACGTGTCACTTTTCCACCAGAATGGATTTTGAAACTGCTCGTTTGAGAACTCATAATCATGCCTTACATAGTGATTAGTAACGTGTCACTTTTCCACCAGAATGGATTTTGAAACTGCTCGTTTGAGAAGTCATAATCATGCCTTACATAGTGATTAGTTAATAATACTGTCTTTCCATCCAGTATTACAAGTGAAATGGACGTCTCAGATTCATGCATTAGTCCCTGTTACAAGTGAAATGGACGTGTCAGATTCATGCATTAGTCCCTGTCTGCAGCACATGAGTATACCTACCAATAGGCATTTCGATTTGTTGGTGTATATCGTGGTAACTTGCTAGTGTTATTGATTCAAACTTTTTAAGTGGAATTGACGTCTCACAGTGATTCACAAGTCCCACCCAACATCACCGGGGAATAGCTTTTCCTATTGGTTCTTCTATACCGTGGTAACTTGATATTCTTATCCATAACTACTGCAAGTGGAATGGACAGATCACACTAATTTGAGGTTGGAAGAGAAGCTTATAGACATTCTATGCGGTTGTAATTTGATTTTCGGTTTTTATTTTGATGTGGTGTAGTGTAGTTGTACAATAGATATAGAGAATCTAAGAATAATATATGGAGAAATTCAAATTATAAAAAATAAAGGAGACAATCGAAATATAGCCATTAAAAGTGGAACTATGTTTTGATATTCCAAAAGGTAAGGAACGTTCACTTCAATCTTTTGTGTGTACCTACAAATGATGAGGGGACTACCTACAAAACTCTTTTATGATATTTCAAAAGGTAAGCAATGTCCACTTAACTCTTATAGGAGGGTACTACCTACAAATGAGTAGCCCTTCAATACAATGATAATCTTTGTCAAACCACTACAAAGCTTCCTACCTTTATATATAGTTTTTTATTACTCAAACCCTAACCATTAATGGTCCCAACATAAATGAGTATAAGTATCTAGTGGGCCTTATTCCATAAGAATGACACTTTACATTAATTAACCAAAAGCCTACTACTTAATGGATCGTTTTCAAAGAGGAAGGCCACACACATAAATTAACTAGTCACTCTTGAGTATCAATGACTATGGAGGTTAGAGTAGGACCCTAACATGCACTTCCCGTTTCAAAAGTAGTGTTGCTCCCAACGCTTGAGATGTGGATAGTGTTGTAAAATTGTGGTTGGTTCCTAGGTGGCATCTTCAAGCTATGTATGTGGTGCAAACCCCCACCACCTCCCGAGGCTTGCACGACCTCCCTGTCTAGGATCGTTCAAAGCAAGGAAACAAATCAGCTCTCAGGTCCTCTCTAAACCCCCAAAATCTATGTGCCACATGCCTTATCTCTGTTCCATGCACGCAAATTTAAGTTCACAAGGGTCTCGACACTCCAATGGAGTCTTCCACGTGATCGCGAGCTAAAACCGTGGGCTAACTTTCCACTTCGGCGAGGAATTCGGGACTTCATAGCTTCAGGCTTTAGGAACTCCAACAATAGAACAAATTGTTCCTCGCAAATGCCGAACTAGCGGATAACCGAATAAAAGGAGGGATTGATGATCCTCAATGTATGCCGAGATCTACGTCTCACAAGGACTTGGGGACTTCGAACTTCGGGGAGTTTACCCACTCCACCTGCACAATTCTTCTGAATATGTGAACTCCAAACTGATAGATCATACGACTGGCGCTTGCTTTTGATCAATAGTGGATCTACACTTCGCGCCCCAGGCTTAGGAGCCTTCCACAACTCGACTTTCACTTCCTCCCGAATTTGTGAACTCTGAATATATGGGATGTTTAATCAATGATCCACCTATCCTCGTGAATGGATGATTGGGATCTACTCCGGCCTTCGGGTCTTCGGGATTTCTCGACCCAAACAAACTTACACCTTCGTTCCTCCGGAGTACCAAATCTCCGAACTCCGAGATTTGTCGACACGTGACTCTTCACGCCAACGACTAGGATTCTTCTAGGCTTCAAAACTTTGGGAGTTTCGCACACTTCTGCAACCACACTTCAACTCGAATGGATAGTCGGACTTCTGAACAACCTCTGATCTATGGTCATGTGTCCTCACTGATGGATGGTCCAGAATCACTCCGGATCTCGGAACTTTAGGAAATCTGTCTCCTCCATGACACTTACACAAAAGCGTCCGAATATGTGAAGTCCGAAGGAATTCAAGGGTTAATACCCACGCTACTTTCCTAGATCTAGCGGCTAGGAAAAGTATGCTCCTCCTCGGTCGGATCTCATCCACTCGACCTTGAAACTTGAATGGTTCTCCCTTCAAATACTTTTGGTCGTTATTTCTCCTGATTTTTAACACTCAAGGTGACTTGGGCTTCTATGCACACCTTGCGCTTCACTGAAACTTCAATATTTCCAAGAAGTCTTCCTACGCACTCCTTGCGCTCGTCTTCTTTGAGACGTTTTCAACACTTTTCTAAGTGTTGGCCCTGTGCACATCTTGCAAGGGTCTTCTAGAGCTTTTATACTCTGCTGAGTATGCGTCCAGTCCTTGCACTCACTCTACTCAATTCAATGTTATCTCTCCTTAGCTACTGAGTCTGAAACCGAATTTTCCTTCACACTTCTTGCATGGCTACTATGCACTCCTTGCACCAGTGCTTCAGAAGAGAAACAATTGAAACTTACAAAACACTACAGGTTCATTCAATTAACCATAAAATGCACACACGGGCATATAAAACATATAAAACAAATAGCATGACAATACCCAATTACTCAAAGGAAAACATGTACATAGATATGGAAGTAATTTTCTTCTATTATATTCATTCAGCAAAGCATTTATAAAGTTCTCTTCAACATCTTTCTACGGAATCTCTTCAACAACAATTTTACAATACTCTCCAGCAAATACAATATTCTTTAACAACTTCTTCAACAACAATTCTCTATATCAACAAATCACAATTCTCGGCAACCTCATTTGGGCATAGATTACATATATTTATACATGGAGGGGCTTCTCGAGCCTTCCTACCAACTACACTAGATATATCATATCACAATAAAAGAATTCTACCCCTAAGGCTTATTACAATAAATGATATTTACAGCCCAGATACGAGTCGATGCTTGAAATTAGTACAATCCCTTAGGCATTTAAGAAATTACAATAGCTTGCGGTCTCATACAATGGCTCTTTCCTCAAAACATTAAAATCCATTTAATTATAATTCTTTCAAAACATTAAGATGCCGCAGTCTCCTTGGGATCCAAAACAATTTGAATGCGCACACTAGGTGTTGAGTTGTCCTCCACTTGCCTTGATGAACGTTGATGATGATAATCCTACATCATACTCCTATAGAAAAAAAGATTCATGGACTCCTATCCATGAGCTCCTACACTGTCTTTCCATGCTCCTGGATATCAGTTTCAACTATCCAACGGTCATCTCCTGCTGAATGATCTTTCCACTTAACCAAATACTCATAGTATATTTTTCTCGTCGTCTTCTTAGCAATCCTTTGATTTAAAATTTTCTCCATCTATGGTTTCTCTGCTCTAAGCATCCGTTGTTTCCACTAAATCTCTCCTCTTGACCATCTATTCTTTTTGTGTCATTCATCTTGTAAGGGTACAGGTCTACAACATTGAATATTGGTGATATTCCAATGTCCTTTGGAAGATCAATTTCATAAGCATTTGCAACAAATTTTCTGAGGATCTTACAAGGTCCTATCTTCTTCATCTTCAATTTGTTATATTTCCCTTTCGGAAATCTCTCCTTCCTCAAATGCACTAAAAGTTGATCTCCAATCTTGAAATTTACCTCTCTTCTTCTCTGGTCTGCCCTTCTTTTATATCTCTGGCTGCTATTTTGTAATTGTCCCTTGATCTGATCATGCAAATTATGCATCTTTGCAGCAAAGTCCTCTGCTCCTGTGCTTCGAAATTCATCTTGTCCCAAATATCTTAATTATGAAATTCCTCTTGGATGCTTTCCATATACTATTTGGAATGGACTCTTACCAGTGCTCCTATTTGGTGAGTCATTATATGCAAACTCTACTTGGGGAAGAATTTGATCCCACTGGCTGTTATGTCCAGTGACTAAACTTCTCAATAGGTTCCCTAAACTTCGATTCACTACCTCAGTGTCCATCCGTCTGAGGATGGTATGATGAACTAAAAGAAAAACTTGTCCCCAGATTCATCCACAAGGTCCTCCAAAAGTGTCCTACAAATTTAATATCTCTGTCTGAAACTATGCTCCTTGACAACCCATGTAATCTCACAATTTCCATGAAAAACATATTCTCTATGTGAGTAGCATCGTTGGTTTTGTGACATGGTATGAAATGTGCCATCTTCGAAAATTTTCCAACCACTACGAAGATCAAATCACTTCCCCTCTAGGTTCCTGGAAATCCCAGAATAAAATCCATACTTATAGCATCCCATAGTTTGTTTGGAATATGCAATGGTTGACACAATCCCATATTCTGATGCTTTCCTTTAGTATGCTGGAAGATTCTACATATGTCCACGAATCTCTTTACATTGGACCTCATACCTAGACAATAATACAAATAACTTAACTATGCATACCTTTTACCATGGCCAAAGTGTCCAACCAAACTCTAGTATGCTTTTCCTTCAACAAGTTATCCCTCATTGAGCATTTTAGGATACACAATTGGCTTCCTATGAATAACAATCCGCGTTGGATCAGATATTCCATTCATTGGTTTTTGTCCCTTAGAAAAGGGTTCTCACATGCTTCATAAGCCTCTTTGAAATCTGGATCTTCTTGGTACATCTCCTTGAGGTGTTCAAATTCTAAGGTCTCCACTTGAAATTCCTGCAAGATCAAACATCTCCTGCCCAAAGCATCTACAAATCTGTTAGCACTCCCACTAATATGATTAATAAAAAAATTAAAATCTTGCATGAATTCTACCCATTTGGCATGTCTCTGATTCAATTTCTCTTTTCTGGTTATAAATTGTAAATCTTGATTGTCATCATATAAAACAAACTCTTTCGGAATAAGATAATGCCTCCATTTTTTCAAAGCTTGAATTATAGCATAAAATTCATTATCGTATGTGGAATATTTCCTCTTAACATTGTTCAACTTCTCACTGAAATAAGAATCCCACTTATTGTATTGAATTAAAATTGCACCAATGGCTACTCCGCTAGCATCACACTTAACCTGAAATGTCTTCTTAAAATCTGGCAGAACTAAAATAGGTTGTTCTGTTATATTTTCCTTCAATACTCTAAATCCTTTCTCATCTTACTCTGTACAATTAAAATATTTATGCTCTTTCCTTATGGTGTCTAATATAGGTGCGCAAATACTACTGAAATTCATGATGAATTTCCTGTAAAAAATCGCTAACCCATGAAAACTTCTTACTTCGAACACACTTCTTGGAGAAGGCCAATCTATGATTTCCCTCACCTTCTCTGGATCCATATTCAATTCATTTGAAGAGATTACAAATCCAAAATATACAAGTTTTGTTTTCATGAAATAACATTTCTTCAAATTTACTAATAGCTTCTCCTATTGCAACCTCCTCAACACTAGCTTCAAATGTCTCAAGTGCTCCTCTTCAGTCTTACTTAAGATTAAGATATCATCCAAATAAAAAATTACAAAATTACCAATAAATTCTTTGAGTACTTCATTCATCAACCTCATAAATGTAATCTGTGCATTCGTTAAGCCAAACGACATAACCAACCATTCATGCAATCCCTCATTAATTTTGAATGATTTCTTCCATTCATCTCCCTCTCTCATCCTTATCTGAAGATAACCACTCTTCAAGTCTATCTTGGAAAAATAACTAGCTCGACTCAAGCAATCCATTAAATAATCCATTATGGGTAAAGAGAATATATACATGATGGTTATATTGTTGATGGCTCTTGAATCTGTGCACATTCTCTAACATTCATCCTTCTTTGGACTCAACACAGTTGGTACGACACATGGGCTCAAAATTTCTTTGACTAAACCCTTATCCAACAACTCTTGGACTTGATTCTTGACTTTTTCATTCTTTTGAGGAGTTAATCTGTACGCTGCTTTATTTGACAAACTCGCTCTTGGAATAAGGTCAATATCATGACTAATACTCTTGATGGGTGGTAAAGAGTGAGGTAATTCATCCACTACAATATCAACAAACTCATCCAAATCTATTGAAATTTTGTAGGAAAATTATTCATAGAAGTTTTTTTGAGAATGACTCTTGGCTTACCTACAACAACAAACTGCATCTCCTGTCCCTTCTTGACTTCTTTCAAGAATTCCTTCCCACTCATGAGAAGTATACTTGGACTAGATTCCTATTTGACTCATTTGTCTTCTATTGGCAACAACATATGATTACATCCATTCTTCTCCAAGGTATAAGTACTCTTTCTCCCATCATGTATGGCATTCCTATCATATTGCCACGGTCTTCTCAATGGAACATGAAAAACGTCCATAGGTATAACATCAAAAAATACTTCATCATTATAACCACTTATCTTAAACTCAAGCTTACATTTTCGACTTACCATGACTTGATTTCCTTTCTGCAACCACGATACCTTGTATGGATTTAGATGTGCACTCATCTCCAACTTCATCTTTTCCACCATCTCAGTGGATGCAAAATTATCAATACTTTCACTATCTATGATCACCTTGCATACCCTATCTCTGGTCTTGCAAGAAGTTCTGAACAAATTGTTCCTCTAGACTGGTTCCCTTACCTCTTTCTTTGGTTTTACAAGAAATTTCCTCATCATGAGTGATCTTACTTCTTCTACTGCCTATGCTTTCATCTTTGTCTCTACATTCTTCTTATGTGCTTCAGAAATACGAGCTTCTCCTCCTCCAGTATTTTTCCTCTCGGGACATTCCCAAGACATATGCCTTGTCTTTCCACAAGAATAACACTTCACTTCTCCTCCTCTGCATCTTCCTCTTCCTCTGGGAAAAGAGTTTCTTCCACCATAGTGTTCTCCTCTAGAAATTCCTCCTCTCTCTGTCTAACTGTGATATTTTCCAGCTTCATCTCTAGGCTTTTGGAACTTTTCTTTGACAATTCCTTTACCTCTGTTAGGACTCTTTCCTTTGTTTCGTTGACTTTGTTTCTTGGCCAACTTTTAATCTGCTTTCAGGGATACCTGATAAGAATCTTCCATAATTCTCATTGTCATCATGCCAATTT
>JASDQU010738339.1:234779-248460 GCA_032191745.1 Picea mariana | reverse complement strand
TTAGGCTATTAGCCTCCAAGAGAAGAAGTTGGCTAGAATTAATAATAATATACTGAACAGACACCTACCCAGAAGGAGAAGTCGGCCCCAGTAAACTGGCAGGATTACTATAAATACAAGGTGCCAGTTTCTCATTTGAGACATCTCAGGACTGTAGTTTTCCCAATTGGTGCGCACTGCAGGTGCAGCTGCAGCAACAGCAAGTTTCAGTATTTGGCTTGGATATCTCTTGGCTAGGGTTTGGACTATCTAATCAGCCTTTTGTGATGCGCTATCCTTGGGGAGAGATGCGTTGCTCCTTGTTTGGCTATCTAGCCTAGGGTTTGCTTCTGGAGGAATTCTCAGGTCAAGGTTAAGGTGCTTAGAGGGAGGCTTCGGCCTGTGGTTGGGAGACGAGGATATCGTCGTGGTAAAACGAGCACACAATTCTTTATATTCTAACAGCACATGCATTAGGAAGCAGCTGAAACCACCCCCATGGAGTCAATTGACAGCCACAGCCAGGAGAAACCATTCTTAGCAAACTTGGGGTGCCTTAATCTCATTTTTGAGGTGAGGAGCCTGCTGGATGACCAGATCTTTCACCTCGCACAAATTGACCAGAGACTCGACATGCTCTTCGCAACTCACTCCAGAACTCTCCCAAAGAGACAATGCCCAACTTACACGCGGGCCTATGCGTTCCCAGTAAGATGGCGACAGCACGAGGACGAGGAAAAGTGCGCAGGCTCAAAGGTCAAATGATGCTCAGAACTGGAATTTGCTTTTTTTGTTATAAGCTAGGCTTTAGGCCAGTTAGTTTTCAGTTTCCTTAGAACTAGTTCATGACATCCAGTTACATTCTTATGACTGATAGTCCTGGTTTCCTTCGGGCAAGACGATGCACTGTTAATTTTGTTAATTTTGTGAATGGGGCAACAGATGGCAAGGGATGCCCAGCTGTCCCGGTTTCTTGTTTAGGCGGGACAACTAGCATCACAAACAACTACTATATTTTTCTTATAGTTATATAACAGGCTCCACCTTTTTTACTTAAAAAAAAAAAACAATGAACAGGACTTGGAAAAATTAGAAGGTTGGATACATAAGTGAAGCTCAAGGCTACACAGCTGATGACAAGGTTGAGGGATGAAGTTGATATAAAAATTAGAAGTTTGGCTACATAAGTGAATCTCAAGGCTACAAATTTGATGACAAGGTCGAGGGATGAAGTTTAAATAAAAATTAGAAGGTTGGCTACAAAAATGAAGCTCAAGGCTACAATGTTGATGACAACATCGAGGGATGGATGTGAAAATGTGAAGGGCCCTACATTTTTTTAGTACGCTATTATTCACCTCCAAAGTACCGCATCGCCAATGAAAGAAAAAAATAATTAAAAATAATTAAAAAATAAAACAGAATAAGTCAAATAAAGCAAGGAACTGTGAACCCAAATTCTTCCAACAAAGGGACAAAGGAGACGAAGAGAATTGGAGCCGGGGCATTGAAGAGTTGGAGACATTTGGCCTTCTAGCTACTCCTAACAAGCCAACTCTGCCTATAAACTTTTGCACAGTGTTGGAGAATGGGTTATTTGGTAGAGAATAGAGGGATTGCATAAAGAACATCTAACTTTGTAGTCTATAATGTTCTAGAGAGCCAAAACACCACGATAATTTTGTAATTACAAAGAAATAAAGATATAAGCAAAGCCATTTGATGCTAGAGTTTTTCTTTTAGGTTTCCTCTTGGGTAAATGTTGTTGTTTATGGTGAGATTTATTGGTGTCTGATTTCATTACCCCTCTCAATTCAATTCCTCACCATAAACTACTCAATTGGTAATTTCTTGATTGTTGGATTAGAGTAATTGAGTGAGCATTGTGCAAATCACATACTATAAAACATAATTTCAATGAATCCTCTATGTAAACATTGGCAATCAAGGAATTTCTTCCCTATGCGGGATAAAAAAAACCTAGAAACCATTTAATTATGCTTTGTTCAAACAACAAGGGATAAATTTATTTTATACTCTCCATACTCTAGGTGCACTAACCACTTACAATAATCCTTATATATATGTGTGGGGGTGGTGGGGGGTTGGGTTGAGCACAATGATAACAAGAAGAGTGATGCATCTTTGAAGAAGGATGCATCTTTTATATATAGAATGGGATGTATGGTTCAGAAAAGTTTTTGGGATTAAATTCTTTGATATTTAAAATGTTCTAATTAGTATAATTAGTATTATTGTTTATGTTGGTATATTTAGAATTGAGGAAAAATAATTGTAGGAACACAATTGGATTTGTTTCATCACTAAGCATTGCAATTGAAAGTAATTTTTTTCTTAACCAACCAAATTTGGTAGTGATCATGATGGTTAATGAACAAGGATTGAAAAAGCTTTAACAATTGCAAAAACACGTTACCATTTAAATTTAATTCTGCATTGACCATAAGCCTACCATTTAAAAATCAAATTGCCGAAATTAGAATGCCATTATGCCCAATCGAGTACAAGTATCTATATGTTCGAATGAAGAGTTTGGTTAGTTTAGTTGGTGTTGTTGCATGTAGGTTATTGTGTTCAAATAATGAATCCATTTGACTACGCAGGCTATGTGATATGTGGCATTTACATATATGTTAAAAGAGTAAAAATTAACGAACGAATTAGCAGTTTTCTAATTAAAAAACATAATCCTTAACGTATCTAAAATTCCGTGTCAACTGTGGATTGTTCAAGTCACTTAAACTATCTCAAATTCTGTGTCACAAGTGGATTGTTCAAGTCAATCATCCAGTAGTAATAATGCACAACACATTCCCCATTCCCTTATTTTTTTTACCTTCCAAAGAAAAACAAAAAACAAGCCATGAAGTGGTTGTCTGTCTCATGCACAGGAAAACATGTGCTCACATTTTGTTTTTCTATGACTGTGGCACTCAGTCAGTGCAGGAAATACAAGTGCGTTGCAGGCTGGGCAATGTTCAATCCAAGGATACTGATAATACAAAAGGGAACACAAGTGCGTTGTCGGCTTGGTAATATTCAACCTAAACAATCACGATGGCCTATGTTTCTTATAAAGGTGACGTAAACACGTTATTTAACAAAATATAATTTAAAATTGTGGTGGATTCGTATTATTATTATTATATTACTCTAATTTTTTTGTTAATTTTTTTAACTTAAATGTAAAGTAAAAATAAACATTTTCAAACTTGCGTGGAGAATATTGGTTATAATCTTATTGTAATTTTCAATTTATAAAAGCTTTGATTTGTAGCATATTAAATTTTTGATAATTAAAAAAATACTATTTATTTTAATTTTAAATTTAGTAAATAAATAAATACGTAAGTTAAAATTTATTTATATTAATTTAGTTTATTATAAAGTTTAATAATGATTAATTTTTTTTTATTATGATATTTTTTTTAATTTTTTCAATCTAATTTATTAACAGTATAAAAATTACACATCTACCCTACTCTACTAATGTGATATAATTAAACAACTTTCAACATCCTCTTTATATTTATATTTATCATTTCTTGTAATATGTGTTTACCCTATTAACATATTTTAAAAAATCATTTAAAAAATCAAATTCTCATTATCAATTTCCTTCCACTACTTGAAGAAACTTGTCCGTTTGAGTAATGTGGGCCTACCATAAGATTTGGTAGATCGCATTTCTAGAACATCTATAGTCACCTCAAATCTCATAATCAGAGGATATATTCTTACAACAAATTGACTTTTTCCCATTAAAACAATTTTAAAATAAAAAAAACAACTTGATTCATAATGGTAATAGAACTAAATAATGAAACATATCATGGTGATGTGAGCTGTAGTAGTTTTGCACATAATGAGCACTTCCCTTGGGCGATACAAACGAATGAGAAAATCGGATAGCAACAGCAGCATTGACATGGATTCATTCAAGTCCATCTGCACAGACAACCATACATCATCCCATTAATTATTTAGCCATTAAGGATATTACGGATGTATTGTTGACCGACAACTTTATAATATTATCACTGCCGTGTCTGCCTCCCATAGTGCTCATACAATACTAAAATATTTAGAGTTCTGGGAAGCTCACAGTTTTCCCAGATTTCTGATATTTTTTGAGTTCTGGGAAGGTTCCAGTATCCCGAGATTTCTGATATTTTAGTGAGAGCTATGGGGAACCAAAAACATTGCATCAGACCTCAATATGAACCCTAATTTCTGTCAATCATCACGGGTGTATATGCTTTATGTTGAGACAAGAAAGGCACTGTGAGACAAGATTATTGCTTCGCTGTGAACATCAAATACACAGAGAAATACATGACAATATATGTATATATATATGTATGAATGTTTGGATATTACTTTACATGATAGAAGACGCAAACTAGAACCTCTGACATGATTATATAAAACATATAGCTACAGATTTCAAGTATAGAACTATTCTATGGGTGGCCATGGTGCTGTGTATAGATGTAATCAGTGTGCGCAGCCAAAGTGCGCCGATTCAGGTCACAATCCTCTTTGTCTGTATAATTCTCGCAGTTCAAATCTTCATCTGCATCTGCTTCTGCCGTTTCCTCGGCATGAATTACGACCTGTAAATGAACAGATGAATAGATAAAGAATCTCCTTCAACAAACACTATGTTATCTGAAATCCATAATCCGTACAAACACTGTTATCTGAAATTCATAATCTGTATTATCTGAAATTCATCAAGATTAATGTATTGAGCGAGTATATGATTTTAATTTCTTACGGCTTCAACATTAGGCTGAGTCTGGAAACTCTCCACCAGGTTTTCCTGAGCATCTGCAAACAAATAGGAATACTTATCCAGTCTGAATATATGAGACACTGAAAAAACCCAATATGCCTCACATCTATGTTCAAATCCGATATTTGGTTTTAGTCAGAGGGGGAGACAGTAGGATATACACAAACACAGACACCCAAAATGGAAAACAAATGTTAGAGAAAACCGGACCTGTTTTCAGAGGACGCATGGCCGTTACTGTAGCAGTGAGAAGAAGAAGGACGATTAAAATAGCAAGGCAGAACCTGCGGCCTCCTTCCATGCGGCTTTCACAAATGTTCTCCATTGAATATCGACTACGAAAAGATGAGAGCGGGTACGGGAGTATGATCTATATTATAGCAGAGAGCACATGTACATTACACGCTGCATATGAATATAATGTGGAGCACAATACCCAATGACTCGAAATGAAAATATTATGCAAGTTCCCTCGGGTGCTTGAATATATATATAGGCAAAGTGGAACAGTGATATAATTAAAGAAATAATTGCAAGATTCTAGAAAAGGTCCAGAAATAATACACAACCTGATGATCCTGGGCTTACGTTATAATTACTCACTGTGCAGCTGCAGCCCCCACTTAGAGAGATGGACGTATTATGGGATGGATGCTCTCATCTCATACTCGTGAGCGCGCCGACAATCAAAGCAGGACAGGGACGTCTTTTACTCACAGCCTTTGCTTTTGCCGTTTCGACTGGGGCTTCTCTGCAGAATTTTTCGCTGTCAATGGGCTGACTTTAGGCCTGAGTCCTCCAGATTCTTTTCACACACTTGTCGGGCTCAGCACGGAGGCCTAAGGCATGAGATTGGAGCTAGTCTTAAAGTTCCCTGCCATGATCGTAACGCCAAAGAAAATAAAGTCAAGCCGATATTATTTGCTTTTCCTTGATAGTATTCACATTTGGGGCATCTGTTTTTCCCCATTCCCAACTCTCTTTAATTATATATTTATTTTCTTTTCGTTTATCACAACGATGCTACAGCTGTTTATCGTATTGGACTGGCGGTTGTGGTTAAGACACTCAGGTTCTAACCCTATAATTGGAATCTGAAAATTACTTGTCCTAAAATGATGTTGTCAACTGTGTAAGCAGATGTTTTTAATAATGGTTTGTTTTTTTAACATAGATATCATATCTATTTGGCATTTTGCCTGTCATTTTTCAGTACTACATGTCCTTAAGAAAGTGTCCATAAAAAAATACATACAATTTGATGCCTGAAAGCTACATATCATTAACCAAGTGTCAATTTAAGGGTACATGTCCTTAACAAAGTGTCAATTAAAAGGTACATGTCCTTAACAAAGTGTCAATTAAAAGCTACATGTCCTTGAATAGTTGGGACTTAAAGCACTTTGGATGGGAATCAAGATTCAGCATTTCAATCGCTTGAAACTGTAATTAGAAGTAAGGTTCTCTGAATCCGTGCTCTGAATCCACTCAGGCCCTCAGATCATTTATTTATATGCCAATCATCACGCTCCATCCATGGCCTGCTCTGTATATACAACAAAGTTATTCGGCGTATAAATAGACTTGTACCAGTGCTACTCTGGAAATGTCTACTTATTTGTAATATCCACTTTTAATATAAAATTGTTGGTAACGTGTCACTTTTCCACCAGAATGGATTTTGAAACTGCTCGTTTGAGAACTCATAATCATGCCTTACATAGTGATTAGTAACGTGTCACTTTTCCACCAGAATGGATTTTGAAACTGCTCGTTTGAGAAGTCATAATCATGCCTTACATAGTGATTAGTTAATAATACTGTCTTTCCATCCAGTATTACAAGTGAAATGGACGTCTCAGATTCATGCATTAGTCCCTGTTACAAGTGAAATGGACGTGTCAGATTCATGCATTAGTCCCTGTCTGCAGCACATGAGTATACCTACCAATAGGCATTTCGATTTGTTGGTGTATATCGTGGTAACTTGCTAGTGTTATTGATTCAAACTTTTTAAGTGGAATTGACGTCTCACAGTGATTCACAAGTCCCACCCAACATCACCGGGGAATAGCTTTTCCTATTGGTTCTTCTATACCGTGGTAACTTGATATTCTTATCCATAACTACTGCAAGTGGAATGGACAGATCACACTAATTTGAGGTTGGAAGAGAAGCTTATAGACATTCTATGCGGTTGTAATTTGATTTTCGGTTTTTATTTTGATGTGGTGTAGTGTAGTTGTACAATAGATATAGAGAATCTAAGAATAATATATGGAGAAATTCAAATTATAAAAAATAAAGGAGACAATCGAAATATAGCCATTAAAAGTGGAACTATGTTTTGATATTCCAAAAGGTAAGGAACGTTCACTTCAATCTTTTGTGTGTACCTACAAATGATGAGGGGACTACCTACAAAACTCTTTTATGATATTTCAAAAGGTAAGCAATGTCCACTTAACTCTTATAGGAGGGTACTACCTACAAATGAGTAGCCCTTCAATACAATGATAATCTTTGTCAAACCACTACAAAGCTTCCTACCTTTATATATAGTTTTTTATTACTCAAACCCTAACCATTAATGGTCCCAACATAAATGAGTATAAGTATCTAGTGGGCCTTATTCCATAAGAATGACACTTTACATTAATTAACCAAAAGCCTACTACTTAATGGATCGTTTTCAAAGAGGAAGGCCACACACATAAATTAACTAGTCACTCTTGAGTATCAATGACTATGGAGGTTAGAGTAGGACCCTAACATGCACTTCCCGTTTCAAAAGTAGTGTTGCTCCCAACGCTTGAGATGTGGATAGTGTTGTAAAATTGTGGTTGGTTCCTAGGTGGCATCTTCAAGCTATGTATGTGGTGCAAACCCCCACCACCTCCCGAGGCTTGCACGACCTCCCTGTCTAGGATCGTTCAAAGCAAGGAAACAAATCAGCTCTCAGGTCCTCTCTAAACCCCCAAAATCTATGTGCCACATGCCTTATCTCTGTTCCATGCACGCAAATTTAAGTTCACAAGGGTCTCGACACTCCAATGGAGTCTTCCACGTGATCGCGAGCTAAAACCGTGGGCTAACTTTCCACTTCGGCGAGGAATTCGGGACTTCATAGCTTCAGGCTTTAGGAACTCCAACAATAGAACAAATTGTTCCTCGCAAATGCCGAACTAGCGGATAACCGAATAAAAGGAGGGATTGATGATCCTCAATGTATGCCGAGATCTACGTCTCACAAGGACTTGGGGACTTCGAACTTCGGGGAGTTTACCCACTCCACCTGCACAATTCTTCTGAATATGTGAACTCCAAACTGATAGATCATACGACTGGCGCTTGCTTTTGATCAATAGTGGATCTACACTTCGCGCCCCAGGCTTAGGAGCCTTCCACAACTCGACTTTCACTTCCTCCCGAATTTGTGAACTCTGAATATATGGGATGTTTAATCAATGATCCACCTATCCTCGTGAATGGATGATTGGGATCTACTCCGGCCTTCGGGTCTTCGGGATTTCTCGACCCAAACAAACTTACACCTTCGTTCCTCCGGAGTACCAAATCTCCGAACTCCGAGATTTGTCGACACGTGACTCTTCACGCCAACGACTAGGATTCTTCTAGGCTTCAAAACTTTGGGAGTTTCGCACACTTCTGCAACCACACTTCAACTCGAATGGATAGTCGGACTTCTGAACAACCTCTGATCTATGGTCATGTGTCCTCACTGATGGATGGTCCAGAATCACTCCGGATCTCGGAACTTTAGGAAATCTGTCTCCTCCATGACACTTACACAAAAGCGTCCGAATATGTGAAGTCCGAAGGAATTCAAGGGTTAATACCCACGCTACTTTCCTAGATCTAGCGGCTAGGAAAAGTATGCTCCTCCTCGGTCGGATCTCATCCACTCGACCTTGAAACTTGAATGGTTCTCCCTTCAAATACTTTTGGTCGTTATTTCTCCTGATTTTTAACACTCAAGGTGACTTGGGCTTCTATGCACACCTTGCGCTTCACTGAAACTTCAATATTTCCAAGAAGTCTTCCTACGCACTCCTTGCGCTCGTCTTCTTTGAGACGTTTTCAACACTTTTCTAAGTGTTGGCCCTGTGCACATCTTGCAAGGGTCTTCTAGAGCTTTTATACTCTGCTGAGTATGCGTCCAGTCCTTGCACTCACTCTACTCAATTCAATGTTATCTCTCCTTAGCTACTGAGTCTGAAACCGAATTTTCCTTCACACTTCTTGCATGGCTACTATGCACTCCTTGCACCAGTGCTTCAGAAGAGAAACAATTGAAACTTACAAAACACTACAGGTTCATTCAATTAACCATAAAATGCACACACGGGCATATAAAACATATAAAACAAATAGCATGACAATACCCAATTACTCAAAGGAAAACATGTACATAGATATGGAAGTAATTTTCTTCTATTATATTCATTCAGCAAAGCATTTATAAAGTTCTCTTCAACATCTTTCTACGGAATCTCTTCAACAACAATTTTACAATACTCTCCAGCAAATACAATATTCTTTAACAACTTCTTCAACAACAATTCTCTATATCAACAAATCACAATTCTCGGCAACCTCATTTGGGCATAGATTACATATATTTATACATGGAGGGGCTTCTCGAGCCTTCCTACCAACTACACTAGATATATCATATCACAATAAAAGAATTCTACCCCTAAGGCTTATTACAATAAATGATATTTACAGCCCAGATACGAGTCGATGCTTGAAATTAGTACAATCCCTTAGGCATTTAAGAAATTACAATAGCTTGCGGTCTCATACAATGGCTCTTTCCTCAAAACATTAAAATCCATTTAATTATAATTCTTTCAAAACATTAAGATGCCGCAGTCTCCTTGGGATCCAAAACAATTTGAATGCGCACACTAGGTGTTGAGTTGTCCTCCACTTGCCTTGATGAACGTTGATGATGATAATCCTACATCATACTCCTATAGAAAAAAAGATTCATGGACTCCTATCCATGAGCTCCTACACTGTCTTTCCATGCTCCTGGATATCAGTTTCAACTATCCAACGGTCATCTCCTGCTGAATGATCTTTCCACTTAACCAAATACTCATAGTATATTTTTCTCGTCGTCTTCTTAGCAATCCTTTGATTTAAAATTTTCTCCATCTATGGTTTCTCTGCTCTAAGCATCCGTTGTTTCCACTAAATCTCTCCTCTTGACCATCTATTCTTTTTGTGTCATTCATCTTGTAAGGGTACAGGTCTACAACATTGAATATTGGTGATATTCCAATGTCCTTTGGAAGATCAATTTCATAAGCATTTGCAACAAATTTTCTGAGGATCTTACAAGGTCCTATCTTCTTCATCTTCAATTTGTTATATTTCCCTTTCGGAAATCTCTCCTTCCTCAAATGCACTAAAAGTTGATCTCCAATCTTGAAATTTACCTCTCTTCTTCTCTGGTCTGCCCTTCTTTTATATCTCTGGCTGCTATTTTGTAATTGTCCCTTGATCTGATCATGCAAATTATGCATCTTTGCAGCAAAGTCCTCTGCTCCTGTGCTTCGAAATTCATCTTGTCCCAAATATCTTAATTATGAAATTCCTCTTGGATGCTTTCCATATACTATTTGGAATGGACTCTTACCAGTGCTCCTATTTGGTGAGTCATTATATGCAAACTCTACTTGGGGAAGAATTTGATCCCACTGGCTGTTATGTCCAGTGACTAAACTTCTCAATAGGTTCCCTAAACTTCGATTCACTACCTCAGTGTCCATCCGTCTGAGGATGGTATGATGAACTAAAAGAAAAACTTGTCCCCAGATTCATCCACAAGGTCCTCCAAAAGTGTCCTACAAATTTAATATCTCTGTCTGAAACTATGCTCCTTGACAACCCATGTAATCTCACAATTTCCATGAAAAACATATTCTCTATGTGAGTAGCATCGTTGGTTTTGTGACATGGTATGAAATGTGCCATCTTCGAAAATTTTCCAACCACTACGAAGATCAAATCACTTCCCCTCTAGGTTCCTGGAAATCCCAGAATAAAATCCATACTTATAGCATCCCATAGTTTGTTTGGAATATGCAATGGTTGACACAATCCCATATTCTGATGCTTTCCTTTAGTATGCTGGAAGATTCTACATATGTCCACGAATCTCTTTACATTGGACCTCATACCTAGACAATAATACAAATAACTTAACTATGCATACCTTTTACCATGGCCAAAGTGTCCAACCAAACTCTAGTATGCTTTTCCTTCAACAAGTTATCCCTCATTGAGCATTTTAGGATACACAATTGGCTTCCTATGAATAACAATCCGCGTTGGATCAGATATTCCATTCATTGGTTTTTGTCCCTTAGAAAAGGGTTCTCACATGCTTCATAAGCCTCTTTGAAATCTGGATCTTCTTGGTACATCTCCTTGAGGTGTTCAAATTCTAAGGTCTCCACTTGAAATTCCTGCAAGATCAAACATCTCCTGCCCAAAGCATCTACAAATCTGTTAGCACTCCCACTAATATGATTAATAAAAAAATTAAAATCTTGCATGAATTCTACCCATTTGGCATGTCTCTGATTCAATTTCTCTTTTCTGGTTATAAATTGTAAATCTTGATTGTCATCATATAAAACAAACTCTTTCGGAATAAGATAATGCCTCCATTTTTTCAAAGCTTGAATTATAGCATAAAATTCATTATCGTATGTGGAATATTTCCTCTTAACATTGTTCAACTTCTCACTGAAATAAGAATCCCACTTATTGTATTGAATTAAAATTGCACCAATGGCTACTCCGCTAGCATCACACTTAACCTGAAATGTCTTCTTAAAATCTGGCAGAACTAAAATAGGTTGTTCTGTTATATTTTCCTTCAATACTCTAAATCCTTTCTCATCTTACTCTGTACAATTAAAATATTTATGCTCTTTCCTTATGGTGTCTAATATAGGTGCGCAAATACTACTGAAATTCATGATGAATTTCCTGTAAAAAATCGCTAACCCATGAAAACTTCTTACTTCGAACACACTTCTTGGAGAAGGCCAATCTATGATTTCCCTCACCTTCTCTGGATCCATATTCAATTCATTTGAAGAGATTACAAATCCAAAATATACAAGTTTTGTTTTCATGAAATAACATTTCTTCAAATTTACTAATAGCTTCTCCTATTGCAACCTCCTCAACACTAGCTTCAAATGTCTCAAGTGCTCCTCTTCAGTCTTACTTAAGATTAAGATATCATCCAAATAAAAAATTACAAAATTACCAATAAATTCTTTGAGTACTTCATTCATCAACCTCATAAATGTAATCTGTGCATTCGTTAAGCCAAACGACATAACCAACCATTCATGCAATCCCTCATTAATTTTGAATGATTTCTTCCATTCATCTCCCTCTCTCATCCTTATCTGAAGATAACCACTCTTCAAGTCTATCTTGGAAAAATAACTAGCTCGACTCAAGCAATCCATTAAATAATCCATTATGGGTAAAGAGAATATATACATGATGGTTATATTGTTGATGGCTCTTGAATCTGTGCACATTCTCTAACATTCATCCTTCTTTGGACTCAACACAGTTGGTACGACACATGGGCTCAAAATTTCTTTGACTAAACCCTTATCCAACAACTCTTGGACTTGATTCTTGACTTTTTCATTCTTTTGAGGAGTTAATCTGTACGCTGCTTTATTTGACAAACTCGCTCTTGGAATAAGGTCAATATCATGACTAATACTCTTGATGGGTGGTAAAGAGTGAGGTAATTCATCCACTACAATATCAACAAACTCATCCAAATCTATTGAAATTTTGTAGGAAAATTATTCATAGAAGTTTTTTTGAGAATGACTCTTGGCTTACCTACAACAACAAACTGCATCTCCTGTCCCTTCTTGACTTCTTTCAAGAATTCCTTCCCACTCATGAGAAGTATACTTGGACTAGATTCCTATTTGACTCATTTGTCTTCTATTGGCAACAACATATGATTACATCCATTCTTCTCCAAGGTATAAGTACTCTTTCTCCCATCATGTATGGCATTCCTATCATATTGCCACGGTCTTCTCAATGGAACATGAAAAACGTCCATAGGTATAACATCAAAAAATACTTCATCATTATAACCACTTATCTTAAACTCAAGCTTACATTTTCGACTTACCATGACTTGATTTCCTTTCTGCAACCACGATACCTTGTATGGATTTAGATGTGCACTCATCTCCAACTTCATCTTTTCCACCATCTCAGTGGATGCAAAATTATCAATACTTTCACTATCTATGATCACCTTGCATACCCTATCTCTGGTCTTGCAAGAAGTTCTGAACAAATTGTTCCTCTAGACTGGTTCCCTTACCTCTTTCTTTGGTTTTACAAGAAATTTCCTCATCATGAGTGATCTTACTTCTTCTACTGCCTATGCTTTCATCTTTGTCTCTACATTCTTCTTATGTGCTTCAGAAATACGAGCTTCTCCTCCTCCAGTATTTTTCCTCTCGGGACATTCCCAAGACATATGCCTTGTCTTTCCACAAGAATAACACTTCACTTCTCCTCCTCTGCATCTTCCTCTTCCTCTGGGAAAAGAGTTTCTTCCACCATAGTGTTCTCCTCTAGAAATTCCTCCTCTCTCTGTCTAACTGTGATATTTTCCAGCTTCATCTCTAGGCTTTTGGAACTTTTCTTTGACAATTCCTTTACCTCTGTTAGGACTCTTTCCTTTGTTTCGTTGACTTTGTTTCTTGGCCAACTTTTAATCTGCTTTCAGGGATACCTGATAAGAATCTTCCATAATTCTCATTGTCATCATGCCAATTT
>JASDQU010738339.1:209707-234759 GCA_032191745.1 Picea mariana | reverse complement strand
GGGTGGTGGGGGGTTGGGTTGAGCACAATGATAACAAGAAGAGTGATGCATCTTTGAAGAAGGATGCATCTTTTATATATAGAATGGGATGTATGGTTCAGAAAAGTTTTTGGGATTAAATTCTTTGATATTTAAAATGTTCTAATTAGTATAATTAGTATTATTGTTTATGTTGGTATATTTAGAATTGAGGAAAAATAATTGTAGGAACACAATTGGATTTGTTTCATCACTAAGCATTGCAATTGAAAGTAATTTTTTTCTTAACCAACCAAATTTGGTAGTGATCATGATGGTTAATGAACAAGGATTGAAAAAGCTTTAACAATTGCAAAAACACGTTACCATTTAAATTTAATTCTGCATTGACCATAAGCCTACCATTTAAAAATCAAATTGCCGAAATTAGAATGCCATTATGCCCAATCGAGTACAAGTATCTATATGTTCGAATGAAGAGTTTGGTTAGTTTAGTTGGTGTTGTTGCATGTAGGTTATTGTGTTCAAATAATGAATCCATTTGACTACGCAGGCTATGTGATATGTGGCATTTACATATATGTTAAAAGAGTAAAAATTAACGAACGAATTAGCAGTTTTCTAATTAAAAAACATAATCCTTAACGTATCTAAAATTCCGTGTCAACTGTGGATTGTTCAAGTCACTTAAACTATCTCAAATTCTGTGTCACAAGTGGATTGTTCAAGTCAATCATCCAGTAGTAATAATGCACAACACATTCCCCATTCCCTTATTTTTTTTACCTTCCAAAGAAAAACAAAAAACAAGCCATGAAGTGGTTGTCTGTCTCATGCACAGGAAAACATGTGCTCACATTTTGTTTTTCTATGACTGTGGCACTCAGTCAGTGCAGGAAATACAAGTGCGTTGCAGGCTGGGCAATGTTCAATCCAAGGATACTGATAATACAAAAGGGAACACAAGTGCGTTGTCGGCTTGGTAATATTCAACCTAAACAATCACGATGGCCTATGTTTCTTATAAAGGTGACGTAAACACGTTATTTAACAAAATATAATTTAAAATTGTGGTGGATTCGTATTATTATTATTATATTACTCTAATTTTTTTGTTAATTTTTTTAACTTAAATGTAAAGTAAAAATAAACATTTTCAAACTTGCGTGGAGAATATTGGTTATAATCTTATTGTAATTTTCAATTTATAAAAGCTTTGATTTGTAGCATATTAAATTTTTGATAATTAAAAAAATACTATTTATTTTAATTTTAAATTTAGTAAATAAATAAATACGTAAGTTAAAATTTATTTATATTAATTTAGTTTATTATAAAGTTTAATAATGATTAATTTTTTTTTATTATGATATTTTTTTTAATTTTTTCAATCTAATTTATTAACAGTATAAAAATTACACATCTACCCTACTCTACTAATGTGATATAATTAAACAACTTTCAACATCCTCTTTATATTTATATTTATCATTTCTTGTAATATGTGTTTACCCTATTAACATATTTTAAAAAATCATTTAAAAAATCAAATTCTCATTATCAATTTCCTTCCACTACTTGAAGAAACTTGTCCGTTTGAGTAATGTGGGCCTACCATAAGATTTGGTAGATCGCATTTCTAGAACATCTATAGTCACCTCAAATCTCATAATCAGAGGATATATTCTTACAACAAATTGACTTTTTCCCATTAAAACAATTTTAAAATAAAAAAAACAACTTGATTCATAATGGTAATAGAACTAAATAATGAAACATATCATGGTGATGTGAGCTGTAGTAGTTTTGCACATAATGAGCACTTCCCTTGGGCGATACAAACGAATGAGAAAATCGGATAGCAACAGCAGCATTGACATGGATTCATTCAAGTCCATCTGCACAGACAACCATACATCATCCCATTAATTATTTAGCCATTAAGGATATTACGGATGTATTGTTGACCGACAACTTTATAATATTATCACTGCCGTGTCTGCCTCCCATAGTGCTCATACAATACTAAAATATTTAGAGTTCTGGGAAGCTCACAGTTTTCCCAGATTTCTGATATTTTTTGAGTTCTGGGAAGGTTCCAGTATCCCGAGATTTCTGATATTTTAGTGAGAGCTATGGGGAACCAAAAACATTGCATCAGACCTCAATATGAACCCTAATTTCTGTCAATCATCACGGGTGTATATGCTTTATGTTGAGACAAGAAAGGCACTGTGAGACAAGATTATTGCTTCGCTGTGAACATCAAATACACAGAGAAATACATGACAATATATGTATATATATATGTATGAATGTTTGGATATTACTTTACATGATAGAAGACGCAAACTAGAACCTCTGACATGATTATATAAAACATATAGCTACAGATTTCAAGTATAGAACTATTCTATGGGTGGCCATGGTGCTGTGTATAGATGTAATCAGTGTGCGCAGCCAAAGTGCGCCGATTCAGGTCACAATCCTCTTTGTCTGTATAATTCTCGCAGTTCAAATCTTCATCTGCATCTGCTTCTGCCGTTTCCTCGGCATGAATTACGACCTGTAAATGAACAGATGAATAGATAAAGAATCTCCTTCAACAAACACTATGTTATCTGAAATCCATAATCCGTACAAACACTGTTATCTGAAATTCATAATCTGTATTATCTGAAATTCATCAAGATTAATGTATTGAGCGAGTATATGATTTTAATTTCTTACGGCTTCAACATTAGGCTGAGTCTGGAAACTCTCCACCAGGTTTTCCTGAGCATCTGCAAACAAATAGGAATACTTATCCAGTCTGAATATATGAGACACTGAAAAAACCCAATATGCCTCACATCTATGTTCAAATCCGATATTTGGTTTTAGTCAGAGGGGGAGACAGTAGGATATACACAAACACAGACACCCAAAATGGAAAACAAATGTTAGAGAAAACCGGACCTGTTTTCAGAGGACGCATGGCCGTTACTGTAGCAGTGAGAAGAAGAAGGACGATTAAAATAGCAAGGCAGAACCTGCGGCCTCCTTCCATGCGGCTTTCACAAATGTTCTCCATTGAATATCGACTACGAAAAGATGAGAGCGGGTACGGGAGTATGATCTATATTATAGCAGAGAGCACATGTACATTACACGCTGCATATGAATATAATGTGGAGCACAATACCCAATGACTCGAAATGAAAATATTATGCAAGTTCCCTCGGGTGCTTGAATATATATATAGGCAAAGTGGAACAGTGATATAATTAAAGAAATAATTGCAAGATTCTAGAAAAGGTCCAGAAATAATACACAACCTGATGATCCTGGGCTTACGTTATAATTACTCACTGTGCAGCTGCAGCCCCCACTTAGAGAGATGGACGTATTATGGGATGGATGCTCTCATCTCATACTCGTGAGCGCGCCGACAATCAAAGCAGGACAGGGACGTCTTTTACTCACAGCCTTTGCTTTTGCCGTTTCGACTGGGGCTTCTCTGCAGAATTTTTCGCTGTCAATGGGCTGACTTTAGGCCTGAGTCCTCCAGATTCTTTTCACACACTTGTCGGGCTCAGCACGGAGGCCTAAGGCATGAGATTGGAGCTAGTCTTAAAGTTCCCTGCCATGATCGTAACGCCAAAGAAAATAAAGTCAAGCCGATATTATTTGCTTTTCCTTGATAGTATTCACATTTGGGGCATCTGTTTTTCCCCATTCCCAACTCTCTTTAATTATATATTTATTTTCTTTTCGTTTATCACAACGATGCTACAGCTGTTTATCGTATTGGACTGGCGGTTGTGGTTAAGACACTCAGGTTCTAACCCTATAATTGGAATCTGAAAATTACTTGTCCTAAAATGATGTTGTCAACTGTGTAAGCAGATGTTTTTAATAATGGTTTGTTTTTTTAACATAGATATCATATCTATTTGGCATTTTGCCTGTCATTTTTCAGTACTACATGTCCTTAAGAAAGTGTCCATAAAAAAATACATACAATTTGATGCCTGAAAGCTACATATCATTAACCAAGTGTCAATTTAAGGGTACATGTCCTTAACAAAGTGTCAATTAAAAGGTACATGTCCTTAACAAAGTGTCAATTAAAAGCTACATGTCCTTGAATAGTTGGGACTTAAAGCACTTTGGATGGGAATCAAGATTCAGCATTTCAATCGCTTGAAACTGTAATTAGAAGTAAGGTTCTCTGAATCCGTGCTCTGAATCCACTCAGGCCCTCAGATCATTTATTTATATGCCAATCATCACGCTCCATCCATGGCCTGCTCTGTATATACAACAAAGTTATTCGGCGTATAAATAGACTTGTACCAGTGCTACTCTGGAAATGTCTACTTATTTGTAATATCCACTTTTAATATAAAATTGTTGGTAACGTGTCACTTTTCCACCAGAATGGATTTTGAAACTGCTCGTTTGAGAACTCATAATCATGCCTTACATAGTGATTAGTAACGTGTCACTTTTCCACCAGAATGGATTTTGAAACTGCTCGTTTGAGAAGTCATAATCATGCCTTACATAGTGATTAGTTAATAATACTGTCTTTCCATCCAGTATTACAAGTGAAATGGACGTCTCAGATTCATGCATTAGTCCCTGTTACAAGTGAAATGGACGTGTCAGATTCATGCATTAGTCCCTGTCTGCAGCACATGAGTATACCTACCAATAGGCATTTCGATTTGTTGGTGTATATCGTGGTAACTTGCTAGTGTTATTGATTCAAACTTTTTAAGTGGAATTGACGTCTCACAGTGATTCACAAGTCCCACCCAACATCACCGGGGAATAGCTTTTCCTATTGGTTCTTCTATACCGTGGTAACTTGATATTCTTATCCATAACTACTGCAAGTGGAATGGACAGATCACACTAATTTGAGGTTGGAAGAGAAGCTTATAGACATTCTATGCGGTTGTAATTTGATTTTCGGTTTTTATTTTGATGTGGTGTAGTGTAGTTGTACAATAGATATAGAGAATCTAAGAATAATATATGGAGAAATTCAAATTATAAAAAATAAAGGAGACAATCGAAATATAGCCATTAAAAGTGGAACTATGTTTTGATATTCCAAAAGGTAAGGAACGTTCACTTCAATCTTTTGTGTGTACCTACAAATGATGAGGGGACTACCTACAAAACTCTTTTATGATATTTCAAAAGGTAAGCAATGTCCACTTAACTCTTATAGGAGGGTACTACCTACAAATGAGTAGCCCTTCAATACAATGATAATCTTTGTCAAACCACTACAAAGCTTCCTACCTTTATATATAGTTTTTTATTACTCAAACCCTAACCATTAATGGTCCCAACATAAATGAGTATAAGTATCTAGTGGGCCTTATTCCATAAGAATGACACTTTACATTAATTAACCAAAAGCCTACTACTTAATGGATCGTTTTCAAAGAGGAAGGCCACACACATAAATTAACTAGTCACTCTTGAGTATCAATGACTATGGAGGTTAGAGTAGGACCCTAACATGCACTTCCCGTTTCAAAAGTAGTGTTGCTCCCAACGCTTGAGATGTGGATAGTGTTGTAAAATTGTGGTTGGTTCCTAGGTGGCATCTTCAAGCTATGTATGTGGTGCAAACCCCCACCACCTCCCGAGGCTTGCACGACCTCCCTGTCTAGGATCGTTCAAAGCAAGGAAACAAATCAGCTCTCAGGTCCTCTCTAAACCCCCAAAATCTATGTGCCACATGCCTTATCTCTGTTCCATGCACGCAAATTTAAGTTCACAAGGGTCTCGACACTCCAATGGAGTCTTCCACGTGATCGCGAGCTAAAACCGTGGGCTAACTTTCCACTTCGGCGAGGAATTCGGGACTTCATAGCTTCAGGCTTTAGGAACTCCAACAATAGAACAAATTGTTCCTCGCAAATGCCGAACTAGCGGATAACCGAATAAAAGGAGGGATTGATGATCCTCAATGTATGCCGAGATCTACGTCTCACAAGGACTTGGGGACTTCGAACTTCGGGGAGTTTACCCACTCCACCTGCACAATTCTTCTGAATATGTGAACTCCAAACTGATAGATCATACGACTGGCGCTTGCTTTTGATCAATAGTGGATCTACACTTCGCGCCCCAGGCTTAGGAGCCTTCCACAACTCGACTTTCACTTCCTCCCGAATTTGTGAACTCTGAATATATGGGATGTTTAATCAATGATCCACCTATCCTCGTGAATGGATGATTGGGATCTACTCCGGCCTTCGGGTCTTCGGGATTTCTCGACCCAAACAAACTTACACCTTCGTTCCTCCGGAGTACCAAATCTCCGAACTCCGAGATTTGTCGACACGTGACTCTTCACGCCAACGACTAGGATTCTTCTAGGCTTCAAAACTTTGGGAGTTTCGCACACTTCTGCAACCACACTTCAACTCGAATGGATAGTCGGACTTCTGAACAACCTCTGATCTATGGTCATGTGTCCTCACTGATGGATGGTCCAGAATCACTCCGGATCTCGGAACTTTAGGAAATCTGTCTCCTCCATGACACTTACACAAAAGCGTCCGAATATGTGAAGTCCGAAGGAATTCAAGGGTTAATACCCACGCTACTTTCCTAGATCTAGCGGCTAGGAAAAGTATGCTCCTCCTCGGTCGGATCTCATCCACTCGACCTTGAAACTTGAATGGTTCTCCCTTCAAATACTTTTGGTCGTTATTTCTCCTGATTTTTAACACTCAAGGTGACTTGGGCTTCTATGCACACCTTGCGCTTCACTGAAACTTCAATATTTCCAAGAAGTCTTCCTACGCACTCCTTGCGCTCGTCTTCTTTGAGACGTTTTCAACACTTTTCTAAGTGTTGGCCCTGTGCACATCTTGCAAGGGTCTTCTAGAGCTTTTATACTCTGCTGAGTATGCGTCCAGTCCTTGCACTCACTCTACTCAATTCAATGTTATCTCTCCTTAGCTACTGAGTCTGAAACCGAATTTTCCTTCACACTTCTTGCATGGCTACTATGCACTCCTTGCACCAGTGCTTCAGAAGAGAAACAATTGAAACTTACAAAACACTACAGGTTCATTCAATTAACCATAAAATGCACACACGGGCATATAAAACATATAAAACAAATAGCATGACAATACCCAATTACTCAAAGGAAAACATGTACATAGATATGGAAGTAATTTTCTTCTATTATATTCATTCAGCAAAGCATTTATAAAGTTCTCTTCAACATCTTTCTACGGAATCTCTTCAACAACAATTTTACAATACTCTCCAGCAAATACAATATTCTTTAACAACTTCTTCAACAACAATTCTCTATATCAACAAATCACAATTCTCGGCAACCTCATTTGGGCATAGATTACATATATTTATACATGGAGGGGCTTCTCGAGCCTTCCTACCAACTACACTAGATATATCATATCACAATAAAAGAATTCTACCCCTAAGGCTTATTACAATAAATGATATTTACAGCCCAGATACGAGTCGATGCTTGAAATTAGTACAATCCCTTAGGCATTTAAGAAATTACAATAGCTTGCGGTCTCATACAATGGCTCTTTCCTCAAAACATTAAAATCCATTTAATTATAATTCTTTCAAAACATTAAGATGCCGCAGTCTCCTTGGGATCCAAAACAATTTGAATGCGCACACTAGGTGTTGAGTTGTCCTCCACTTGCCTTGATGAACGTTGATGATGATAATCCTACATCATACTCCTATAGAAAAAAAGATTCATGGACTCCTATCCATGAGCTCCTACACTGTCTTTCCATGCTCCTGGATATCAGTTTCAACTATCCAACGGTCATCTCCTGCTGAATGATCTTTCCACTTAACCAAATACTCATAGTATATTTTTCTCGTCGTCTTCTTAGCAATCCTTTGATTTAAAATTTTCTCCATCTATGGTTTCTCTGCTCTAAGCATCCGTTGTTTCCACTAAATCTCTCCTCTTGACCATCTATTCTTTTTGTGTCATTCATCTTGTAAGGGTACAGGTCTACAACATTGAATATTGGTGATATTCCAATGTCCTTTGGAAGATCAATTTCATAAGCATTTGCAACAAATTTTCTGAGGATCTTACAAGGTCCTATCTTCTTCATCTTCAATTTGTTATATTTCCCTTTCGGAAATCTCTCCTTCCTCAAATGCACTAAAAGTTGATCTCCAATCTTGAAATTTACCTCTCTTCTTCTCTGGTCTGCCCTTCTTTTATATCTCTGGCTGCTATTTTGTAATTGTCCCTTGATCTGATCATGCAAATTATGCATCTTTGCAGCAAAGTCCTCTGCTCCTGTGCTTCGAAATTCATCTTGTCCCAAATATCTTAATTATGAAATTCCTCTTGGATGCTTTCCATATACTATTTGGAATGGACTCTTACCAGTGCTCCTATTTGGTGAGTCATTATATGCAAACTCTACTTGGGGAAGAATTTGATCCCACTGGCTGTTATGTCCAGTGACTAAACTTCTCAATAGGTTCCCTAAACTTCGATTCACTACCTCAGTGTCCATCCGTCTGAGGATGGTATGATGAACTAAAAGAAAAACTTGTCCCCAGATTCATCCACAAGGTCCTCCAAAAGTGTCCTACAAATTTAATATCTCTGTCTGAAACTATGCTCCTTGACAACCCATGTAATCTCACAATTTCCATGAAAAACATATTCTCTATGTGAGTAGCATCGTTGGTTTTGTGACATGGTATGAAATGTGCCATCTTCGAAAATTTTCCAACCACTACGAAGATCAAATCACTTCCCCTCTAGGTTCCTGGAAATCCCAGAATAAAATCCATACTTATAGCATCCCATAGTTTGTTTGGAATATGCAATGGTTGACACAATCCCATATTCTGATGCTTTCCTTTAGTATGCTGGAAGATTCTACATATGTCCACGAATCTCTTTACATTGGACCTCATACCTAGACAATAATACAAATAACTTAACTATGCATACCTTTTACCATGGCCAAAGTGTCCAACCAAACTCTAGTATGCTTTTCCTTCAACAAGTTATCCCTCATTGAGCATTTTAGGATACACAATTGGCTTCCTATGAATAACAATCCGCGTTGGATCAGATATTCCATTCATTGGTTTTTGTCCCTTAGAAAAGGGTTCTCACATGCTTCATAAGCCTCTTTGAAATCTGGATCTTCTTGGTACATCTCCTTGAGGTGTTCAAATTCTAAGGTCTCCACTTGAAATTCCTGCAAGATCAAACATCTCCTGCCCAAAGCATCTACAAATCTGTTAGCACTCCCACTAATATGATTAATAAAAAAATTAAAATCTTGCATGAATTCTACCCATTTGGCATGTCTCTGATTCAATTTCTCTTTTCTGGTTATAAATTGTAAATCTTGATTGTCATCATATAAAACAAACTCTTTCGGAATAAGATAATGCCTCCATTTTTTCAAAGCTTGAATTATAGCATAAAATTCATTATCGTATGTGGAATATTTCCTCTTAACATTGTTCAACTTCTCACTGAAATAAGAATCCCACTTATTGTATTGAATTAAAATTGCACCAATGGCTACTCCGCTAGCATCACACTTAACCTGAAATGTCTTCTTAAAATCTGGCAGAACTAAAATAGGTTGTTCTGTTATATTTTCCTTCAATACTCTAAATCCTTTCTCATCTTACTCTGTACAATTAAAATATTTATGCTCTTTCCTTATGGTGTCTAATATAGGTGCGCAAATACTACTGAAATTCATGATGAATTTCCTGTAAAAAATCGCTAACCCATGAAAACTTCTTACTTCGAACACACTTCTTGGAGAAGGCCAATCTATGATTTCCCTCACCTTCTCTGGATCCATATTCAATTCATTTGAAGAGATTACAAATCCAAAATATACAAGTTTTGTTTTCATGAAATAACATTTCTTCAAATTTACTAATAGCTTCTCCTATTGCAACCTCCTCAACACTAGCTTCAAATGTCTCAAGTGCTCCTCTTCAGTCTTACTTAAGATTAAGATATCATCCAAATAAAAAATTACAAAATTACCAATAAATTCTTTGAGTACTTCATTCATCAACCTCATAAATGTAATCTGTGCATTCGTTAAGCCAAACGACATAACCAACCATTCATGCAATCCCTCATTAATTTTGAATGATTTCTTCCATTCATCTCCCTCTCTCATCCTTATCTGAAGATAACCACTCTTCAAGTCTATCTTGGAAAAATAACTAGCTCGACTCAAGCAATCCATTAAATAATCCATTATGGGTAAAGAGAATATATACATGATGGTTATATTGTTGATGGCTCTTGAATCTGTGCACATTCTCTAACATTCATCCTTCTTTGGACTCAACACAGTTGGTACGACACATGGGCTCAAAATTTCTTTGACTAAACCCTTATCCAACAACTCTTGGACTTGATTCTTGACTTTTTCATTCTTTTGAGGAGTTAATCTGTACGCTGCTTTATTTGACAAACTCGCTCTTGGAATAAGGTCAATATCATGACTAATACTCTTGATGGGTGGTAAAGAGTGAGGTAATTCATCCACTACAATATCAACAAACTCATCCAAATCTATTGAAATTTTGTAGGAAAATTATTCATAGAAGTTTTTTTGAGAATGACTCTTGGCTTACCTACAACAACAAACTGCATCTCCTGTCCCTTCTTGACTTCTTTCAAGAATTCCTTCCCACTCATGAGAAGTATACTTGGACTAGATTCCTATTTGACTCATTTGTCTTCTATTGGCAACAACATATGATTACATCCATTCTTCTCCAAGGTATAAGTACTCTTTCTCCCATCATGTATGGCATTCCTATCATATTGCCACGGTCTTCTCAATGGAACATGAAAAACGTCCATAGGTATAACATCAAAAAATACTTCATCATTATAACCACTTATCTTAAACTCAAGCTTACATTTTCGACTTACCATGACTTGATTTCCTTTCTGCAACCACGATACCTTGTATGGATTTAGATGTGCACTCATCTCCAACTTCATCTTTTCCACCATCTCAGTGGATGCAAAATTATCAATACTTTCACTATCTATGATCACCTTGCATACCCTATCTCTGGTCTTGCAAGAAGTTCTGAACAAATTGTTCCTCTAGACTGGTTCCCTTACCTCTTTCTTTGGTTTTACAAGAAATTTCCTCATCATGAGTGATCTTACTTCTTCTACTGCCTATGCTTTCATCTTTGTCTCTACATTCTTCTTATGTGCTTCAGAAATACGAGCTTCTCCTCCTCCAGTATTTTTCCTCTCGGGACATTCCCAAGACATATGCCTTGTCTTTCCACAAGAATAACACTTCACTTCTCCTCCTCTGCATCTTCCTCTTCCTCTGGGAAAAGAGTTTCTTCCACCATAGTGTTCTCCTCTAGAAATTCCTCCTCTCTCTGTCTAACTGTGATATTTTCCAGCTTCATCTCTAGGCTTTTGGAACTTTTCTTTGACAATTCCTTTACCTCTGTTAGGACTCTTTCCTTTGTTTCGTTGACTTTGTTTCTTGGCCAACTTTTAATCTGCTTTCAGGGATACCTGATAAGAATCTTCCATAATTCTCATTGTCATCATGCCAATTTCATCCTAGATTTCATATCTCAGGCCATTAATGTACCTAACAACCTTTTCTTCATCATTCTCCTTATGTCCTTCTCTTCTGTTCAGCTTGTAAAACTCTTCGGTGTATTCTTTCACTGACAAACCTTTCTATCTTAGATTCTGTAGCTTTCTGAATAGATTGATCTGATAATCCTTGGGTATGAACTTAGCCTTCAACTTAGCTACCATTCTATCCCAATTATTGATTTTAGAATTACCTTTGCATCTTCTGTTAGCTTGCAATTCGTCCCACCATAACACTGCATGTCCCTTTAATATAGTTACAACATGTTTCACCTTCTTTTCATCATCAATACCCTCATAATCGAAGTACTTATCTAAAACACTTACCCAATCAAAAAATTATTCCACATTTAAATTACCTTCATACATTGGGACCTATATTTTATCTCTGGTTCCCATAGTGACAACAACTCTCAGCAATCGCTCCTATGCTGCTTGTTCTCCTGCAACTTCTTCTGCTTCTACATCCTCATTTTCATATTCACTGACATCAACTGCATCAGGTTCTCTTCTCTATGTTGTTTCCATGGCGTCGAACCTTGTAGGAATTTGTCTCATCTCCTCTTCCATGGATGCATTAACCACTGGTCTATTTTTGCATCTTCTTGGCAGCATGATTCCAAGTTTTCTTTCACAAAGAGCTCAATTTCATTTCTCAATACCACTTAATGATATCGGATAAATATTCTTCTTTTTCCTACTATCTACAAACAAAATTTACGCTCTGATACCACTTGGTACAAACCCACACCACCTTCTGGGCTCGCACGACCTCCCAGTCTAGGATCATTCAAAGTAAGGATCCAAATCAGCTCTTGGGTCCTCTATGAACCCTCAAAATCTATGTGAAACATGCTATATATCTCTTGCCTATGCACAAATTTAAGGTCACGAGGGTCTCGACACTCCAACGGAGTCTTCCACTTGACCGCAAGCTAAAACCATGGGTTAAATTTCCACTTAGGTGAGGAATTCGGGAATTCAGAGATCTGGGATTCGGGAACTCCAATAATAGCACAAAGCATTCCTCTCGAATGCCGAACTAGTGGATAGACGAAAAAAGGAGGGATCAACGGTCCTCAACGTATGCCAAGATCTATGAATCACAACGACTTTGGGACTCCGAAATTCGAGAAGTTTACCCACTCCACCTGTGCAGTTCTCCCGAATATGCGAACTCCGAACTGATATATCGGATGGCTAGTGCTTTATTTTTATCAACGATGGATCTACACTCCATGCCTCGAGCTTCAAATCCTTCCACAACTCGACTTGCACTTCCTCCTGAATCCGCAAACTCCTAATATATGGGAGGTTCAATCAACGGTCCACATTTTCTCGTGAATGGATGATTGGGATCTACTCCAGCCTTCGGGCCTTCAAGAGTTATCGACCCAAACAAAATTACGCCTCCATTCCTCTCGAGTACCAGATCTATGAACTCTAAGATCTCTCGACACGTCACTCTTCGCACCAACGACTAGGATTCTTTCGGGATTCGAAACTTCGATATTTCTGTACACTTCTCCAACCAAACTTCACCTCGGTCGGATAGCTAGAATTTCGAACAACCTCTAATATATGGACACATTTCCTCATTGGTGGATGGTATAGAATCACTTGGTATCCTGAGACTTCGGGAAATCCATCTCCTCCACAACACTTACACAAAGTCATTTGAATATGCAAAGTCCGAAGGACTTCATGGATTGATACCCACGCTACTTTCCTAGATGTGATGGCTAGGAATGGTCTTCTCCTCCTAGGGTGGATCTCATCCACTCGACCTTGAAACTTAAAGGTTTCTCCCTTCAAACAATTATGGTTTCTATTTCTCCTGATATTTAACAATTGAGGTGACTTGGGCTTCTACGCACACCTTGCGCTTCACTGAAACTTGAATATTGCTAGGAAGTCTTCCTACGCACTCCTTTCTCTCATCTTCTTTGAGACCTTTTCAACACTTTTCTAAGTGTTGGCCCTGTGCACATATTGCAAGGGTCTTCTACATATTTTATACTTCGTGGAGTATGTGTGCACTCCTTGCACTCACTCTTCTCAATTCAACGTTATCTCTTCTGAGCTACTGAGTTTGAAACCAACTCTGCCTTCACACTCCTTCCGTGGCTACTGTGCACTCCTTGCACTAGTGCTTCAAAAGAGAAACAATTGAAACTCACAAAACACTAGAGGTTCATTCAATTAACCATAAAATGTACACACGTGTATAGAAAACATAGAAAACAAATAGAATGACATTAACCAATTACTCAAAGGAAAAAATGTACAGAGATATGGAAGTAATCTTCTTATAATATTCATTCAGAAAATCATTTACAATTTTCTCTTCAATAACTCTCTACGAAAACTCTTCAACAACAATTTTACAATACTCTCCAACAAATACAATATTCTTTAACAACTTATTCAACAACAATTCTCCACAACAACAAATCACAATTCTCAACAACCTCATTTGGGCATAGATTACATATATTTATACACATAGGGGCTTCTCGAGTCTTCCTACTAACTACACTTGAGCTATCATATCATAATCAAATAATTATACCCCGAAGGATTATTACAATAAACGATATTTACAACCCAGATACGATTTGATGCTCAAAATTTGTACAATCCCTTAGGCATTTAAGAAATTACATTCTCTTATGGTCTCATACAATGGCTCTTGCCTCAAAACATTAAAATCCCTTTAATTATAATTCTTTCAAAATATTAAGACGACCGCTCTCCTTGGGATCCAAAACAATTTGAATGCATGCACTGGTCATTGAGTTGACCTCCACTTTCCTTGATGAATGTTGATGATGATGCTCCTGCATCAGTATGCTTCCATGGTGTCAAGAATTCCTTTATAATCCACTATTTGAATTAACATTCTCTTTTGTCTAACAATACCTTTGGTTGTAACCAAATGGAACCCTCTTCATCAAGTTCAAGAAGGGTGCTCTAAATGCAACAATTTGGCCCAACCACATTCTTCAAATAGGACACATGAAACATTGAGTGGATCTTGGAGTGCGTGGGAGAGCCAATCTATAGGAAACTTGTCCAATTCACTTGAGGATCTAATAGAGGCCATAGAACTTAGGTGCAAGATTTTGGTGGTGCTTTTTTGAGAGATGGTTTCTTATAGCACTGGAGACAAAGAAACACCTTATTTCATTCTTCAAAGTAATGCTCTAAGAAACTCTAATCTACTTGTTTCTTCATTTGATTTTGAGAAAAGACCAAACTATCCTCAAGTGTACAAAGAATGTCAACTCTTTCTTTAAGATTGATATCCACTCACTGTACCTTTGATATGCATAATAAGTACAAGGCCACATATGGGAAAGTTTTTCCATAAACAACCTCATAGGGTGAAATTTTAGTAGCACCATGATAGGCGGTATTGAACTGATTTTCAATTGGGTTCATGTTATGTAATCAAATCCCACAAGAATTTGTTGGTGAAGGTGGGACACGACATCTATCACCATTTTCTACCTTCCCTTCTTGTAGATGATCTCATAATCATAGCCTAACATCTTGGTGAGCCACTTTTGCCACTTTGTTGAAGAAAATTGTTATTCCAAAAAAGATTCAAACTATCATGGTCTATCTTCATTTGAAAATGATGGTTAATCACACAAGGATGCAAAGCATCAATTATGTAAATGATGGCCATCATTTCTTTTTCATATGTAGACTTGCTAAGTTTTTTTGCAAAACTTTTTATTAGTGAATTCCAATGGGTGCCCCTCTTGCATCAACATTACCCCAATACCTTTGTAAGAGGCATCACATTACAAGATGAAAATCTTAGTGAAGTATGGAACTATTAAGACTAGAGTAGTGCACAAAAAATATTTTAAGTCTTGAAAGATATGCTTTGCAACATCATTCCTTACGAAGGTGTTATTTTTTAAAAAGGGAGTTAAAGGGGTTGCAATTATACCATAACTCTACACAAATCTCCTATAGTAGCCAACAAGACCAAGGAATCCACACAATATTTTTAGTGTCTTTGGGTGTGGCCATTGTTTCATTTCCCTCAATTTTCTTTCAGTCAACTCACACCCCTTCCCTATTGATAATGTGACTGAAATTTCACTTTAGAAGGGCCAACAGTGCATTTGGAACTCTTGATGAACTAGTGGCTATCATGTAGCAATTGTGATACTTGATCAATATGTTCCACCAAATTTTTCAAAATACTATCAAAGAAGAAGCGCACAAAGTTGCATAAAAGGGGTTGAAAAGTCTTGTTCATAAGACTCTAAAAAGTGGACGGGGCACTGTAAAGACCAAAGAAGCATCACGATAAACTCATAATGTCCTTCATGTGTGTAGAATGAAGTTTTAGGAATTTATGCTACCTTCATTCAGATTTGGTGATAACTAATATAGGGATCAAGTTTAGTGAAGAACTATGTCTAATAAAATTCATCCAACAGATTATTAATGACTTGAATTGAAAATTTATCTTTAACTAGCAATTGTTTAAGAGCATGAAAGCTCTAAGGACACATGCATAAGTTTCGTTCTTCAATTTTTTTTAACATAATGGACACAATAATGTGTTTCTTATTCTACTCTATAGTGGATGGAATTTGTGTACTACCACTATTGATTAAGATAATCACCTTCATGTGATTGATATATCCCACCCACTTCAAGGTTTTGGGAAATATATTGCTCAAAAAAGAACATATTCCAATTTCGGGTTCCTTACAAAGATGCTCCTTGGTGGGTAATTCATCAGGAGAGGGTGTAATCTCCACCTAGTCCAACTCAACCATTCTTCATTTGAAATTTCCTCAAAAGTGCTAAGTGGGGCCATATCGGTGGCAAATGATTTATGTTCTTATATTCATGGCCTTAATTTTTTTTTTTCATCACGATTATAGTAGAGGACTTAAAGTTGACATTCTACCATTTCTACTAGAGTCAACTTGTGGGATTCAAGAGGTTGAGAAGGATGTGGAGGAGATAGAAAGGGAGGATGTGGCTATAGAAAAAAACTAGGATGTTTGGTTTGGGTGGTTACCACCACCTATGCCTTCTTATTTAATTGATATTCCCCAACCAAGTAGATGGATGATACATCTCAACTTCTTCTTTAAATGTCTCCTTGAGGCCATTGATAAAACAACCATTGAAAATAAATTTAGTCATACCTTTTGTTTTCATTGCCAATATCTTGAAGGAAGAAATAAAGTCTTCCACTATGATATTTAGGTGGAACTTGGTCAACATCCCCAAAAATATATTATTAGTTCAAATCAATCATAGATGGCATTCAAAAACTAGTTCCAATAAAGATACTCATGATATGTCTTCTTATGGAATTTACACCATAGGAAACACTCCCTATCTATATATAACACAACCACCTATAATTTTAGTGATTCGTCATCAATACTATACATGGAAAAGTAATTTTCCATATGACACACCCATCTTGTTGGATCAGATCCATCAAAATTGTTCATATATACCACCTGTTGAATATTTCCCACTATCCATCAACCCCAACCTATCATTCCAAGTTTCCAATTGGTTATTGAGGTTGACTTGGAAGATAGACATGTTGTTGTTGTTGTTTTGGAAGGTGGATATGTTAGTGTTGAGGTTGGTTTGGAAGGTGAAGATATCATCTTGAATTTCCTTTTGTGACTCACCGAGGAAAACTTGTATATTGTCTTTTAGTTAGGTGATGCTAGTCTCCATTCTAATGGCAATGATGGGGCCACGTGGGTCCATTGATAAGGTTAGAAATGATCTATGCCAATGTTATCAACACCATGCACACATTATTTTGAGTTTTGTCAGCCACAATGGTCCATTCAATCCCGAGATCAATTTGAGACTTTTTAATAATTGCATAAGGATTATCATACTCATGAAATTTTCAAATTTTGGATATTCCAATTTTTGTAGGAGTTTAATATTTTAGGTTTGATATTGAAGCAAACCTCTTGGTCACTTCACCTAAGCATCCATTATAAAAAGGATGAATCTATATATTCCTCGAGGGATACATAATTATTATTCATTATTCATTGACATGACTTGAGATATAATGACCATGCATATAAATACATGTGGGGGTGATAATTCATGTTCTTGGAAAAGGGAGTGACTTATGATTACTACATATTAATGATACATTATATAATAATCGTCCTATGACTGTTATTACATGATAATTTTCTTATGACTATTATGAAATGACATTGATTTTTTCATTATGATAATAAATGTAATATACCTTAGGTATATAACAAGTCTTCCCTCCTTAAAAATGATTTGTCCTCAAAGAATAGAAATCAAAAACTTTTTCTCATAGAATGGACAATATTTTGTAATTGTCATCGATTATATAAGGTTGAGGGCATGAGATGATATGAAATTCAAATCCTTGAACAATATTGATGCATTGAAAAAGGATCAATCCATCCAAATTCAATTTTTTTCACTCTTAATAATTGATGATTGATTGTTGCATAATTTTGTTTCCTTTGATTACATATATTGTTTTTGTAACTTCTCCAATTCATAGTATTTGTTGGTCTTTGATAATGCTCTGTTGAATATTAGTTTTGTGATTCCCTATTCCATGAATATTGATGAGTATTCCATCTTCTTCCATGATAATGTTGATATTGATATTCTTGTTTTCCTTGAAAACTTACTTGGAAATGAAGGTATCAATATGGTTTCATATGTGATGGTTATCATTCATTTTTCACACCCATGAGATTTGTCTTCTTTCCATAGACAATGGAATCCTTTATCTCCTTTTCTTTGTCTTTTATTACTCTAGCCTTGTGTTATAACCCTAAATTTCTCTACACATGCATACCTAGCCTTTGGCCCTCTTACTTGCATTTTTGCCAAAGCACTGTTGAGTTTCTCTTCTTAAAAACCATTTTTTTGAAGATGTAAGCACCCTGCACCAATACTTCCCATGTATGTATGCTTTTTGCACCACTACATCTCACGTACATATGCATGTTGCACCATTACAACCCATGTATACTTGAAAAAGTTGCAAAAAATAAAAAGTTGCAAGGAATTCATTGAGATTATGGGCTATTGGGTAGTTTCCCAACTAATCCACCTGATATAGCCCATCACCCAACTGAATAACCATCATTTTTTCATATAAAAGGAAGCTTTGGGGTCTAATTTTACATCTAGACATAAGAACAATGAAACTCTACCCATTTCACATCCCCTCCTTGTTGGAGTTACTTCAACACACACCTAGGATTTCTTTTTCATAAGGTTTTTCCTTGTTTATTAGTCATAATTAGTCATTATCCAGTCTCTTATATTTTAGGGGAGAATATTCCACCTGGATAATATTCTCTTTCAGTTGACACTTCAGTTTGACTAGTTGAGTTGAGTTTATATGTTGCATTGGTTTTGTCACCATGCAACATTGGGATCATCACCATGATAGTTAGAAATTTCCTTGGTATCATCACCAGAGTGGGGTATTAGCCTTGATTCTCTGAGTTAACTCTTCACTACTCTCTATTTAGTCAGTTAACTGAAGACTAGTTGACTAGTTAACTCAACCAGGTGGCAGTTCACTCCCGTAACTTCCTGAGAGACTAGACTAGGTGGCAGTTCACTCCCGTAACTACCGATGTGTGTTGAGATCACTCTAAACCTCCACTATGGAACATTTTTCCACCTCCAATGCACACTCATTGAGTTATACATAGTATATCATGTCTAAATTATTCATTATTCACAACGGTTAACGAGAATTCTTTCATTCTTTCTCTCATTCTTCTTCTTTCTCAAATTCTCTCTACAAATGTGTGTATTATTGTTTATCTATATTCTATGAAGTTTCAACACATTTACATGGTATCAAATCCGACGAACTGCTAAGCAAAAGCTACACCAAAATCTTTTGCAGGTACAAAAGATTGAAGACAGCGGAAAGATGGAATTCCAAAAAGAATTCATTCTTACACCTTACAACTATTTTGCATGGAAGGAGAAAATATCCATACATCTCCGAAACATAGCATTGTACAGGTTAACCTTGAATACAGATACATAACCGACATCAGCCATAGAAAAATCCAAGTACTTAAATCGCATGGATGAGGCACTGAGAACAATTTGCATTCTTATTTCTTCTGATCTCCTTTTTCATATATCTTCATGTAAGAATCCAAATGAAGCCTGGACCACCTTGGAAGGGCTCTTTGGAAAAAAAGATGAGATGAGGGGACACATGTTGGAGGTGGATCTACTCACATTGGATCCAAAAAGCTTTGATAACATCCAATATTTCTTTACAAAATTCAAGGATTTACTGTCGCAACTCAAAGCTTGCGGGGTTGATAAATCGAAGGAGGAGAAACAAATGGTTCTCATTATTCTCTCCAAGCTTGTTCCTGAATTATATGTATTCATATCCACATTCCATTCTTTCAGATTCACCTCCAAAGCCACCTAGAAGATGCCTTCTCTTGAGGACTTTATTGGATCCTTGACACAAGAGCAAACCAAGCTCATCAACATGGGAAAAATCAAAGGCCCAAAGGCACATGCACTCACTGTGCAATATGGAAGCCAAAAATATCATAAATCTAAAGATAAATATAAACATAAATCTCATGCACATTCGAAGAAGTAAGGGTACACAAAACCCTTCACTGATGCCTCTGGATCCAAAGGGGAAAAGGGAAGAAAAAGGGAGAAATGCATGTACTGTCACAAAGGATTCCATTCAGAATCTGCATGCATGCAAAAAAAAATAGATCTGATGTCTCAAATACTTCAACAAAACAACCTTGGAGATCGCATCCCCAAGGGTGAAAAGAAGAAGAAGGCAGAAGATTTGAATTCCAAGAAAGGCAATTCTAGCCATGCCTTGATTGCAATCAACTCCTGTCTTGATGCTTGGATTGTAGATTCAGGAGCATCACATCACATGGATGCCTCAAAATTAGTCTATTCTTCATTGGATGCATGCAAAGGTCCTCCTATTCTGATCGGGAAGAACTCTTCTATCGAAGTCACCAACAAAGGAAGGATTGAACTCACCAATGGAAGCTTCGAGAATGTGCTGCATGTTCCCAAAATTTATGTCAAACTTCTATCCATGTATCAGATGACGAATTCCAACACCGAAAAGAAAGTCATATTCACACCAAACTCCATGGACATCTACAACATGCAAACCAAATCCATGGTTGCAACTAGTGAGGTAAATCCTCACTATAGATTGTATACATTTTATGAATTCATTGAACCTGATTCTGCTTTACTGCTTACTCATGATGATGAAAGTAGTAGGATATGGAATGAAAGGTTTGGACATTTCAATTTCAGATACATGCAACAGCTTAGCAAGCACATATTAGTTGATGGTCTACCATACATCCATTTCTCCAAGGGAGTATGTGAGGGTTGTATTCTCGAAAAACACCCTCAATAGAAATTCGGCAAAGGAAAGTCTCAACGAGCTTCCACACCTTTAGATCTGATCCACAGTGACCTTATGGGTCCTTTTCCTCATCCATCCATCAACAAAGTGAGGTTTTTTCTCATTTTTGTTGATGATTTCTCACTTTTTACTTGGATCTACTTTATGAGGAAAAAATCTGAGGTCTTTCAACACCTCAAATATTTCAAATCCTTGGTTGAGACATAGTACGGAAAGAAGATCAACTTCCTCCGAACTGATAACGGGGGAGAGTATGTAAATCATGAGATCCATAATATTTTCCATGAGGTAGGGATCCATTTACAACACAAAGTTCCCTATACTCTGCAACAAAACGAAGTTGCTGAGTGGAAAAATAGATCTCTAAAGGAGATGGCATCTTGCATGCTGCATGCAAAGTCACTACCACAGAGACTATGGGCCGAAGCACTTAATTGTGAAACATACATCCAAAATATATCTCCTCATAGATCTGTCGAGGATAAGACCCCCTACGAGGCTTGGAGCGGCCTCAAACCAGAAGTGACCCACTTTCACATTTTTGGTTCACGTGCATGGGCCCAGATTCCCTTTGAAAAGAGGAAGGAACTTGATCCACAAAGAAATGAGTGCATTTTTGTTGGATACCCCGAAGGTGTGAAGGGATATCAGCTTATTGATATTTCCTTGGACCGGCTCATCATTGAGCGTAGTGTCCAATTCGAGGAAAGTGTCTCGCATGTACCTCAGTAGCCACATGCAGACACCTTCACTCTTCCATCTGTCCAAGATGATGAGCATTCACATGCCGAATCTTCCTCAGACACGAGTTATAATTCAGAGGACTCGGATGATTCAGATCCTGATTCAGTACAGTTGGATGCAGAGTTAGAGCATCTAGATGTAGTTATAGAGCTAGAGCAGAGGCCCAAGTGGGCACAGACTACTCTCCAGGCTGCAGTGGATCTTGTTGGTGATCAAACTGATACTAGGATGACTCTATCTGATTTCAAGGAGCCTCCTGTTGCACTCACTACCATTGAACCATTTCCCTCCAGGCATATTTTCTTAGTTCATTCTTCATATCCACGGTCTTATGGTGAGGCTGCTAGAAATCCCTTTTGGGAATCTGCATCCATGCAGGAGGAGTACAACTCCCTCCTCAAGAAGCATACTTGGAATTTGGTTCCCCTTCCTTCTGGGAAGAAACTTGTCATATGCATATGGGTCTACAGGATCAAGAGCACAGTAGATGGATAGATCAACAGATACAAAGCCAGGCTTTTCACCAAAGGCTTTCAATAGGTTCATGGTATTAACTATGATGAGACCTTCACTCCAGTAGCAAAGATGGATTCCATACGATTGACACTTTCCATTGCGGCAGCCAAGGGATGGGAAGTCCATTAGATGGACGTGAATAATTCATTTCTTCATGGTGATCTCTCTGAGGATATCTACATGGATCATCCCCAGGGATTTATGCAAGACTCATGTTTGGTCTGTTGACTGAAGAAGTCTCTTTATGGCCTTAAGCAGGCTTTGAGGGCATGGTATGCCAAGATGGACTCCTACCTGCTGTCACAAAAATTTTTACATTGTAAATCAGACCCAAATGTCTACATGGTCAGGACGGTTGATTCACTTCTACTTTTAGTTATGTACGTTGATGATTTGTTGATCACTAGGTGCTCGGCTTCAGCGATTGTTGCAGTCAAGAGGATTCTACATGATAGGTTTTTTATGACAGGTATGGGTTCGCTACAATTATTCCTTGGACTCGAGATCAGCCAGGATGCATCAGACATCAAACTGTCTCAGGCCAAGTATGCACGAGATATCCTTGAGAGATTTCACATGACAAACTGTAAGCCTGCTCTGACTCCTTTCCTATCAGGTGTCAAACTTATGGATGGCAGGGTGTTACACATTATTTTCATCATCCCTATGATTGTTAATGATGTAAACCTATCTGTTTCCTTTAGAGGGGTCAATGGCTTGAGTTCCTGAAGAGAGAAGCGAGAAGAACTTTTCCTGAGAAAAGAGGTTGCATTTTCATTTGTAAAAATCCTATAAAAAAAGGAAGTTCACAGGCTGCATTATAGCTAGGGTGTGAGAATGCCTGATTCTCACAGGCTGAATCATATCTAGGTCACAAGGAGGTGTTGACGGGCGAAACAGTCCATCCGTCAACTGGGAGAGTGGAACCGGTCCGGGGTTGTCTAAATAACCCAAGCCGTTTGGAATGGACCACCCTGACGAGTTTAATGGCTCCGTTGGCCGCTCTAAGGTCTCCTAAGGAAACCAAAGAGAAAAGTGATCTGAGCTAAATAATCTAAACTAAGGAAACTAGAAACTAATAAAACAAACTAAAACAAACTAACTAACTAAATAAAAGAAATTAAACTAAATTAGAGGAAACTAGAAACTAATAAAACAAAGAAAGGAGCTAACTTTACTAATCTAACTATGAACTACTCAATAAACTAAAACTAACTACAAACTATTCTAACTATTATATATTTACAAGATACTAATTATGATTATAATAACTTAAATCAACTACTTAATTATCAGCTACGTTATTCCTTATTCACAAATGTACAATATGGACAGCCTACAGATTTGATTAAAACCTGCAAAACTCATGTGATCGCTGCCCTGAGACAACCAAGAATCTCTTTTTTATCTTTTATGTTTATGAAAAAGAAATAAAAACTACTGAAATCAAACAATCTAATCTATCTTACTGATATTAAATGATGTAATATAAATCTAACTAAACTATCATTTATATTAAACTACTTAATATGAACAGTAAGCACCTAACTAATTGACCTGGAAACGCTCCAAGTCTGCCCTATGTATGATTGCTTCGTAAGCTGGTTGGAGGAAGAAATTCACACCATTTAGCCCTTAAGCTTCTCGCAAAGGATCAGCTATAATGCTTCCTGAAGTATGTTACAGGACAAACAAGACATAAAAGAAATCATAACAGTTTTCTGATTACAAACTCCTGCAAAAGGGAAACCGATTATGCAGCCAGCTTATATATTACAATTCAATCTATAAAGAAGACAAAGCTATCATTTATAAAATGAATCTATGACTGTTATATCTTTTATATATTTGGAGACAACAAGATATGTATAACAGTAATAAATTATATCAAATGCATATGATTTATATAGCAAAGTAATACTAAACCATAAACAAGATGATATACAAAACATGGAACAAAGTGTTGATATATTGAAAAGCAAAAGCTATGACAAGATACCAATTCTGCTCCAGTCTGAATCAAAATCACATATCCTTGTTCTCCCCAACTGAGGATGATCTATTATTACAAAATCATAAGTTTAAATAGGTTTCTCACAAGGTAAAACATCCTTGTGAATAATAGTAAACAGTTTTACACAATCTGGGAATAATCCCAAAATCCCTTAAACTAAGTAACTAAAAATGCAAGTGAAATCTGTAGATCATCCCCTAACTGCCCATGATATTCATTGAAAATTCAAATTTCCCTGCAATAGAACACAAAAACCAAGTTAGAAGGACGTTTTACTTGAAAAACAAATAAAAATTGTTTTTACAGACTTAGCTACAGAATCGTTTGATTCTGTAGCTGGTCTAAGATAGTAAACATGACCAGATATACAATCAAATCGAATCTAGTCATCTAATAATAATCAATAAATCACTAATTATTAAATCCAACCAAATCAAACAAAATACAATCGGGACATAGTAGAGATACTCTGTTTTCCCAATCGGTATAAAATTGCATCACATCTTAACAAGACTGTTCCACGAATGAAACGGATGACAAACCAAATCGCATGAAATACAAACCATCATTATCGATAAGCATAAGCTTCATATCATTGCCAATATAGAAAGCCATTACGATTTCATGCATCACTGTAT
>JASDQU010738339.1:171972-200504 GCA_032191745.1 Picea mariana | reverse complement strand
CTTGCAAGGTCACCTTTCGTTTCATCTTATTCATTGAGTGAAAGTTTTGAAGCTATTAACCCGGTGAATAAGAAGAAGAAGAAAAGAAAGAATAAGAAGAAGAAAATTAAGCAAGGATCCAAACTTCCAACCACTGTCAAACATGTTGGAAAACAACCAGTTACTGTTAATCGTGCTGGGAGTGTTGACGATGTCAAGATCACCCAAACAAATCGTAAGCCCAAGTACCCTTGCAGGCTTTGCAAGGGTATCCATCTTCTTAAGGATTGCTCTGGTCTATCCAATGTTATAGAATCTTGGTCTACACACCCTAGCCAACTCGTGTCATCAGCCTCTAAACAACATGTTGATGACCTTGAGTCAAGTTCCCGTGTATGTTATGCAAAGGGAGTCATCTAACTCACCTTTTCCCTCATATGGAAGAAGCCTCAAAATTCCTGGAAGACATACCTGTTTCGCAGCCTCAACTTCCAGCCACTTATCTCAAGCTTACTCTTGACCCCCATATAGTTGATGGAATGATCAATCTGTTTCCCCCATCGGTCAGTCCGGTTGATCAAGTGGTCAATATGGTAACATCCTTAATTGAACCAGTTGACAAAGTGGTTGATCTGATCCCATCCTCGGTCAATCCCACTCTCTCATTAGAGAGTGAAACCCAAGCGGTCGATCCGTTTCCATCTGTTAACCTCATTCTCCTCTTGGAGAATGAAACCCAAGTGGTTGATCTGATCTCTCCATCGATCGATCATACTCTCCCTCTAGAGAGTAAACTTGATACTGCCCATGTTTTTCTCATTGATATAGACTCTGTCGTGTCGGGGGGTATTCCTCCTTCTCCCGTGAAACCCCCTCCAAGTAATGAGGCCATCCTTTTTAACTGGGGTGTGCTAACTGGACCTCGTCTTCCCTCTCACATTCCTTTCCAGTTTATAATGCAAGTTTGTGGTCGGGACGTTCCTCAGATGTTGATAGATGAAGGTGCATCCATTAACATTTTGTCCTCTTTTGCTTGGCAAGCTTTGGGTTGTCCTCAACTTGCCCTGGTTACGCATGATTTGTTATATTTTAATAGAAGAACCAGTCAACCTTTAGGGACCCTTCCTCAGTTTCCTGTAACTTTGGTAGGGAAAAATGTCTTTATTGATGTCGTGGGAATCCAAGACCCCTTGGATTTTTCTTTACTCCTTGGGAGAGATTATGTCTATTCCATGAAAGCTATTGTGTCTACTCTGTTTCGTGTGATATATTTCCCCCACGATGGACGAGTTGTGACTATTGATAAACTTTCATTCATTGACCTCGACTAGATTGCCTCCCTAAATGGTTCTTATATGCAGATGGTATCACCCCCACCATAGGTCAATTATGTGGTGTTGTCACCCATGGCTTCAACTTCTGATGATTTAGATCCAGTAGTTGACATGGTGATCTCTTCGATAGGGTTGTTAGAGCCTAATCTCTTTACTCCTATCGTGACCCTCGACATGATGTTCTTCCAGAGTGTGTTTCTTCCTTCCAGTGAAGACCTCTTGGAAGCCATGACCGAGTTTTGTCCCTTGACATGGTGTCCTTCCGGAGCATTGTCCTCTTGGAATCCATGATCAAGAATACTCTGAGGATAGTTTTTGTGTCTTTGTGGTAGCCTCGTTAAAAAATGAAACAGAGGTATATGAGCATGATTTTTTGATTTCAAGCTCGTTAAAAAATGAAACCAGACTTGAGCATAGTTTTCTAATTTCAAGCTCGTTAAAAAATGAAACCACTTTTGAGGATAGTTTTTGCGTCTCTAAGGAAACCTCGTTAAAAAATGAAACAAAGGTCTTTGAGCATGGTTTTCTGATTTCAAGATCGTTAAAAAATAAAACCACTTACGAGGATAGTTTTTTTTTTCGTCTCTGTGGAAACCTTGTTAAAACATGAAACATAGGTTATGAGCATAGTTCTTGTTTTTGTGTCAAGCTCGTTAAAAAATGAAATAGTTTTTCCCCCTCTCTATTTGAGTCAAGTCCTTCGTCTAGTATTTGAAGCTTCATTTCATTCTCCTTTGCAGTTGGATGAAACGAAGCTTGGGGGGAATTTGGCTTCGGCCTCTGGACTTCATGCTAAAGTTAAACTACTAGCTTCTTAAGATGGGGGCTAAGTACCAACCATCCCTGTGTTATGCATTGGGAAGTCGCAAGCATAGTTTTCTATGGTTCAAGCTTGTGTAAAAATGAAACCACTTACCTCAAGCATATTTTCCTCTGGTTCAAGCTTGCGTTAAAATGAAACCAGGTCCAAGCATAGTTTTGTTTAGTTTTTAAGCTTGTGTAAAAATAAAATCTATCCCAAGCATAGTTTTGTTTTTTTTAAAGCTTGCGTAAAATGAAAACAATCCCGAGCTTAGTCTTTGTTCTTTCTCATGCTTGTAAATACATGAGAATAAGTTACTGAGCTTACTCTTTGTTCTTTCTTGTGCTCGTAAATACGTGAGAATGTAACCGAGTATACTTTTATCACTTTTTCAGACTTGTAAAGGTTATACGAAAAAGGAACCCCCTAGAGTTTCCTTTAAGCTCTTTTCAGACTCTCTAAACATGAAAAGATTGCCGAGTGACCTTGTTCTCTTCATGCTCATTAAAGTATTTGAAGAAAATGTCTGTTGAGTGATAGTTTATCTCTTTTTTGGTCTCATCAGACTACTTTACAAAAAGGAAACTGAGAGAGTTCTCTTTAAGTGATTTCCATACTCTCTAAACATGAAAAACCCCTGAGTTTTCTTTCTTTGGACTTGTAAAAAAAACATCGAAAGGCCTATATGGGACCGAACCACTCCTTCCTAGGGTTCGTTAAACATACTTTGAGGGACTCATCCGAAGGATGAGCTTACATTACAAGCATATGTTATCCTCCTCAAGCTTGTGTAAAAATAAAGAGGTACTCGCCAGAAATGGTGGGGGAAAATTTGGGAAAGAAATATGTCTAAACTTGTATTCCATGGAAGGGTCACTTTTGAACATGACACCCTTTCACTCACTTTGTGTCTAGGTTGGAAAATCCGCTTGTCTCTTGATCATACTCCTTATAAGATTACAAATTGGTCTATGATCCCTGTTGTTGAGTCAGTGTTTCCAAGACAGTTGTCGTGTCGTCAATATGTTCAAAAAAAATAAGTTCAACCCAGAAATCCTTCTATTACGTCGACCATTTCTGCAATCCTTAAGCCTTCTATTGTGTCGGCCATCCCTGAGTCAGTCCTGAATCACTTGTTACTCTAATCTACATCAAATCTTGTTACTTGTTTTGTGTCATTGATGGGGGATACATTAAGGCCCTCCTGTGACGAGTCTTTTCCTGTCAACTTCAACTCATTATCTAGAAATTAGACTTAGAAACTAAATGGTACCTTGTAACTTGGATGCCTCAATGGCAGGTTTCCTCACTTTCGACAATGGGTTTTTATTATTGACCCCTGATCGGGAGATTTCTCTGAGTGTTCGACTTCAACTCATTAATTCACATTCGTTGGATTGTACTAGTGTACCTTGGGAGTCATTAACATTAATGGTGATTTCCCTCACACTTGTTAATGGTATACACTAATGACTGGTAATCAAGTGGTTTCTACCATGTTTGACTTCGAAACATGTATTTGCATGGTTAGATTAGTACTATAATGTGGTGAAGATGCAGACACTGGATCTTTTCTGACAGATTCAGGTTGCATTGGAGTATATCCAGTTTGTACTGTTGCATACATCCACATTTTATGTCTGGTGGCTATGTTCAAATTTGAATCTTTAACACATATATCCACAATGTATTTTTGGTGGCTATGTTCAGATTTGATTCATAATGGCATGGATCCATGGTGTATGTTTGGTGGCCATGACCTTGTATTACTTGACATGGATCTTCGCATGTTGGCATTTGTGCTATGAGTCATTTGTATCCTAAGTATGGGAGTGCCTACCTCAGTGATGATATATTATTGTACTATATTTCCTTTTTGGTTAGTAGGTTTCCAGCCGACTGTTCCTTGTTCCTTATACACACTCAACAAAGTATTTCAGCTATCACTTTGTTCTAACTTCATACTTTGGGGGGCTCTTTATTACACATTATTTTTGTCATCCATATGACCATTAATGATGTAAACCTATCTATTTCCTTCAGAGGGGTCAGTGGCCTGAGTTCCCGAAGAGAGAAGGGAGAATAACTTTTCATGAGAAAAGAAGTTGCATTTTCCTTTGTCAAAACCCTATAAAAAAGGAAGTTCATAGAATGCATTGTATCTAGGGTGCGAGAATGCCTGATTCTCATAGACTGCATCATAGCTAGGTCATGAGGATCTCACAGTCTACTCTATAGGAAGGGTGTGAGAATGCTTACACGTGGAAAAAATGAGTGTTTTCTTGAATCTTCTAGAAGGAGAAACTTCCATGGTGAGGTGGCATCCAAATGGTTTGGATCTTACTCACTTTCATGATTTAGTGGGATCATCCTAACCTCCTCACCTTATCCTCTTCATATTATAAAAGGAGAGGAGCTCTCATGGATAAGGGCTAAGTTGGATTTGGCTTGGAATTATTAGCTTGGTTGGAGTGTCTTTGAGTTTTGCCTTTGTCAAGATAGATTGTGAATATTATCAGATCTATGCTTTTAGAATTCTTGGAGTGGAATTGTGTGGGGACTGACATCAAGCCCATGGTTTTAATCTCTTTTTCACATTTAATATGATACAGTAATATGATTCTTTCCTATAAATCTTGTTGTGTTTTATTGTATGATTCCTTGATCACATACATAGGTTTATATTGAGTTTATGCTATTACTATCACTTTGGTTGGTTGCGTTCTTTTGCAGGTTCATCATTGTATGAGCGTTGGAATGGATCTAGGATGGCAATGGCAAGAGGAAGTGACATTTAAATGGTATGTCAACTATCTCTCTTTAGTTAGTAAATTCAATATTTAAAACTTAATGAAAGCATCATGTTTTGGTGTGTTTTGTTCTAGACCTAGGTGGGTCTAGGGAGATCAGTTAGTGTCCACATATACCGATTTATCCAATAACATGGGGAGACTCCACTGGTTGATAGCACAATGTACATACAACTAGTGGGGATTTTGTTGTATCTCACACACTCCAAACCAGATCTATGATATGCAGTTGGCACTGTTTCCAAGTTCATGCAGGAGTTGCATGAGCTACATTGGAAAGATACAAAGCATATCATTCGATGCATACAGGGCACCGTCACCTTTGGGATTCATTATGAAGAAAAATCTACATTAGATATCATTAGGTTTACTGATTCCAACTGGGCTGGCGATAACATTGATCGCAAGTCCACATCTGGTTACTCACTCAGTCTTGGTTCCAGGCCTATCTATTGGTTGAGCAAGAAGCAATATGCCATTGCTCTGTCTTCAGTTGAGGCAAAGTATAAAGGGGTAGTTAACATAACCATTCAGGCTATGTGGCTACAACATTTTCTCACTGAGTTGGGCATTTAGTTTCATCGGTCGATTGTCATCTGGTGTGACAACCAAAGCACTTTGAAGTTCTGCAAAGATCCAGTTCAGAGGCAGCGGACGAAGAACATCGAGATCCACATGCACTACATTCTGGACTTAGTAAATGAGGGGATCATTGACGTACAGTTCTATCCTTCAGAAGAACAGATGATAGACATCTTCACCAAGACCTTCACTGAGAAGAAGTTCCATTCTCTATGAAGTCATCTTAGAGTGAAGGACTCAGTTGCCTAGCAACTGTAGATATTATTTTTACATACATTGTACCTTGAAGGGGGGTTTTTCCCATGAGGTTTTCCCTCTTTCCTCACTTTATTTTCAGTGTATATTTTGTATTTGGGTACCTAACATGGTCTCATTGCCGGGACCCATTCTTTATTTTCACCATAGTGATGTTCAGGGGGGGTGTTGGATTTACTTCAACACACACCTAGGATTTATTTTTCCTAAGGTGTTTCCTTTTTTACTAGCCATAATTAGTCATTATCCAGTCTCCTATATTTTAGGGGAGAATATTCTATTTCAGTTGACACTTCAGTTTGACTAGTTGAGTTCAGTTTAGATGTTGCATTGGTTTTGTCACCATGAAACATTGGGATCATCACCATGATAATTAGACCTTGCCTTGGTATCATCACTAGAGTGGTGCATTATCCTTGATTCCATGAGTTAAATCCTCACTACTCTTTGTTCAGTCAGTTAATTGAAGACTAGTTGACTAGTTAACTCAACTAGGTGGAAGTTCACTCCCGTAACTGCCTCAGAGACTAGACTAGGTAGAAGTTCACTCCCGTAACTACCTGAGAGACTAGACTAGGTGGCAGTTCACTCCCATAACTATTGGTGTGTGTCTAGATCAATCTAGACCACCACTATGGCGCATTGGTTCACCTCCAGTGCACACTCATTGAGTTATACAGAGTATATCATGTGTAAATTATTCATTATTCACAACGGTTAATGAGAATTCTTTCATTATTTCTCTGCTTCTTCTTCTTTCTCCAATTCTCTCTGCAAATGTGTGTATTATTGTTTATCTAGATCTATTTTGTGCAGTTTTAACACATTTACACTCCTTTCCAAAGTTATTTCAACCCTTTTGTGAGAATTGCCTCAACATTTCCCCATTAGCCCTTCTTCCTCCATCATAACCCATTCACTTCCCAATAAGAGATCAGAAGGTTGAGAGGAGAATACATATCCACTACTTCACTTCCTCTCACTGATGAGCTAGTCATGAGGGATAAATCAAGACTGGAACTGATATGAATTATTTAATTGACTCACCCATTTTTCATTACTAAGTTCCAAAGGTGAACTTGGAGCTTGCTGAAGAGGAGCCCGGACCAGGTTTGCGGAGCGATAGCCAGCTTTGATTATAAATGTATAATCATTGAGTTATTAATAAAAGAATTACTTTTCCTGTCCCAAATCATGGTGTACTGAATGATTTTATTGGTTTATGTTTTGACATTCTAACATCTAACCCTAATTTGTATATGAAATAACATGATTGTAGTTTTTTTGTTTGTCTATCTTTGAATGCAGGTCAACCCTGGGAGGAGGCGTGTAGTCAACAAAGCTTCCAAGCATGAGGGGATCATCATCGAACGCGGAGTAGAGGTATAGTTACCTGATCTCCCTCATCTTTTCTTTTCTTGTATGAGTTTTGGTATGTTTGGGACAGTTTAGAGAAGTAGTTGATTTTTAGACAGTTAATTGATCTACCTACATTTTGAACCCTGGTGTAGTCATAGGGGGGTTTTCCCGCTAGCAGAACTGGTGACCATACTGGGGAAACCTCTAGGGTTTCTTAGGGGATTTTGGGTTGTCTGATTGGTTTTCTACCTTTCGAGTTTCTGTTGAGTCTTCTGAGTCTTTTAATGGATTCTGGTCACCTTCAGGTGCCATACCAGTTATCCCTACCCTATAAAACTGTTTGTTTCCTCATTTTTTAAAGAAGTACATAGGTGTACGCGCCCTGCTTTGGGTCATCCCATGTACATATGATATTTGATTAGTAAACAACCTGCGTACATACGCAGGCTGCTGAAGCAACAATAGTGTATCTGGTTCAAGGATTTTTTTCTTGAAAAAAGAGGCATACAACCTCTTTCCTAATTGAGGTTTATACTTCTCAAAGTTTCTTGACAGAGTTCAGAGTCTCTGTTTTTACAGACATAGCTTGGGTTAGAATTCAATATACTTGTCTTTTTGAAGTTTCTTGTGTTTACTTCTGAAAGGGTTTTAAGCAAGTCTTTGAATTATTGATCTTCATGTTTGGTTTCTTTAGAGATTCCCCGTGATCCGTAGTGGGAGAAAGATTTGTTTAAGTCTTGTCCGATTTTTCTTTTTACCCCTTTCATTTTATTTGAAAAAAGAGAAAAAGTATTTATTTTAGTTTTTTTGTACGAAGCAATTTAAAAAAAAAAAAATATTTCATTTTCAGTTTAGTAAAGTAGTTAGAGTTGGTCATTTTACTAGAAAGGGAAAAGAGTTTGTATTTTAAGTTCTTTACTGATTTCTTGAAACTTAAGTAGCTTGTAGTCAAACGAAAATTCATTTTAGGTCTTCTTTGTAAAGATCTTGAAAAAGTTAGTTAAATAAAAGTTGGTTACAAAGAGTTAGTTGTAAATATTTGCTTTTGATTAGAAATAATTTTGCTTTCAAGTTTCATCTTTTTATCCTCTTTTCATCTCTCATAAAATCACTAGTTTCATCGCCATATCCCTTGGGTAAATCAATCCTTTAAAATGAATGCTAAATCTAAAATTAATTATAATTTTATATTTATAGGGTCAACCAATTCGTTTAGGGTTAGGGCCTTGAATTAGGTTGGAGAGAAAACTCTTCAAGGCCATTAAATAAACATTGGACTCAGAGTTAGGGAGTGTCAAAGTTCAGGGACGTAAAAGTTATTCGGGATCCCCCTCTAACATAGGGGATAAACATGAGGTCGCGTGAGGAAAGGAAATGAAGATAACCCCTCCAAAGTCGGACTGAATGTAGTGGGGAACACATATTGAGGATCTGTAGTGGGAGTACTATCGATTGCATTTGCCTATGGAGCTTCATGGACCTCGAATGAATTCGAGAACCTCTGTTTTCTTATGGACCACTTGCTCTTGATACCCTCGATAGGTTTCAGACTTGTTATCCTTCTCATTGCAGCCCGCTCGACTATCAACTGTACCTGCCTGGTGATTGTTTGCGAGCTAACAACTTAGTTTCCCATATTCTAGTGACTTACATGGGTGACTGCGGGGGTATACCGTGATACTTGGGGCAGAATTTAGATCATGTTTCATAGAGTATACTCGGAGGGTTCTTTTATGTCTGAGTTCCACTTACACTGGTTAGTTTCTCTAGTGTTGATTGGCGTAACTGTCCTTCCTACTAGATAGTCATCTACTTGATTTTTCTTTAGGAATTTTTAGTGTGTGCTCTGTGCTCCCTAGTTTTCCATAGTGATTTAGTATGTCATTCATTTGGGTCTCTGAAATAAGGTGGTATACCTCCCACTCTTTCGATCATGAGGACTTTTCGATCTTCTTCTTAGAAACATGGAGCTTCCTCTTTATAGGCATTGTTTTTATAACACTAGTTCACCAGAGTCAGTGTGTGAGACTTTTATGGACTTGAACGATATTGCAAGGGGAGAACTTGTGCATAATATCTTCATGGAAAAATTTACTAACGATACCAACCAAGGAACCCCTTCACAAGGGGATTCTTTTTCTTTTCCTTTCTTCAGAAACGTTGGTGTCCCTTTGATGGCCACTTTGTACATTCCTGGGTTGAATGTGGGACTACGGGTTTGGTTGGGTACCCTTCCAAATGTCTTGAATTCTCTTGAATCTTCTCAGTTAAGAACTTTATGTCATGGGAATCATGTTTATGTTCCTTTGTTGGAAAAGTCTTCTCCTCCTCCTTCTACCTTCCCTAGTGAAAGTATAGCTACTAGTAACTGGAAGTCTAAGCGAAATAGAAAGAGGAAGAATAGGAAATCACCAACCTCTACGCGTAATGTTGGAGATAGGTCATCAATCTCTGCAAGTCATGATGAAGACCAACACCTAGCCTCTGCAAGTCATGCTAGGGGCATGAACGTAGTCCCTACAAGTCATACTGGAGTTCAATAACCAACCTCTGTGTTACACATGAAATTTTCACACCTAGGTACCTCACCCTAAGTGTTGTAAGTGTCATATAAGTGTCTCATACACCTTGACACCATGGAATAACCTATGTCACAGTCCCTAGTCAATGTGGAGGAGGGATATATTACATGAAGTCCAAAATACCAAGTGCACATGAATTATTATTAATATTCATGAAAAATAAATTAATTAAGTGTGAGAATGAAGTGCACATGAATTATTATTAATATTCATGAAAAATAAATTAATTAAGTGTGAGAATCCACCTCACATTTGGTTTCCTATTTTTTAGGGAAGGTGGAGGATCTCATGGATGGTTGAAATATTTCCTCCTTAAAATCCTTGAGAGATATTTCCTCCCTAAAATCCTTAAAGAGATATTTTCTTCCTAAATATCTTTCAGATCCCTTTTTAGTGGATCTGATGAGTGATCCTCTCCATGGTGGTTAATCCTCCAAATCCTATATAATGAGGGATTTCCATGGATATGAGGAGGAATATTGGAGGTATAAAACCTATGATCTTTGGAGAAATATTTATGATATCAAACCTATGATTTTGGGAACTTTGTGCAAGGGTTGGAAGAGGAGGACTTGGAGAGGCTGTTGCGACTTCATCTACGGTTTGTAAGTACCTCTTTTGAGTTCTCCTTATTATATGGTTGGCCTATTCACTTATAATATGTGTAAATTTACATATGTTGTCTATTATAGATGAATTTTATTAGACTAATATTATAGAGTAGAGTAGGATTTCTTTGTCTTCTTACTGTCCATTGCATTACAGGTGTCGAACAATGATAAAGAGCTCGGGGATCAAGCTCAAGTTGGAGAAGCGAGGAAAAACACCGGAATAAGTTTCATCACACTTTATTATTTATCCTTCTCTTTCTTATTAGGTAATTATATTCAAAGGGATATTAGTGTCCAATTTTATCATCTTTTTGTCTTGGTATCGGGGTCTAGAATCCAAGAGGAAATTCACCTGTCCGCAGGGGGATTTTCCTAGAACCGAAATTGGCGACTCAAGGGATCGACATTGATTTGTATTTACTTAGATTGTACATACCATTTTCCCACCTTTTAAATCAGTTTTACTTTTTTTTTTATGATCCATTACCTTTCTCCCATCTTCACTAGCATTTTCACCAAGTCCTGTGAATTCTGTGTGATTGTTTTTGCATTTTTTGGCTCTGTTTTGAGTTTATGAGAAGATCAGCGCTCCCTTGTAGACCATATCATAGCACTGATATATAATAATCACTCCTATACAATGACTTACAGAGAATTGTAGTGCTTTGTGCCCTTGAGTTAGGGAGTGTTGATCTCCTTTTTTGAGGTTTTCTGCCTCTTTCTCATCATCTTTTCGCAACCTATTTTGTAGAGGTCCTTTCCACAGTTTGCACTTTGGTTTGTGAAGTTGTTTGGGTTGATATTTGATACTTATCACTTACTATTGTATTTATTTTGGATTGAAACCTTTTCAAAAATGTGAAATTTCCCTTTCTAGTTGCTTGTTTCATCGGGACAATTTGAGTGTTTTCTCTTTCTCCCTGTCTTTTCTTGGATTCTTCTCTGCATTTTCTTGTACTCCTTGAATGTTTGTCAGTTTTTGAATCCTTTATTGAGTTCTTGTTAGAACAATTTTATACTTGTTTTCTTTCAGACCTCACCACTTTGAGTGCACTTTGTTTGATTTTTTTTGCTCCGTAGTTCTTTGTCTCCAACTTTGATCTCTTTCATCTGAAAGTACAGAAGCAAAAAAGTTTGCATATATCCTTGCATAGTTAATGAAATGAAGAAAGTTTACATTCATTAGGAAGTTTTCTTTGGTTTATGATTGGAAAAAGAGCTATTTTTGGATAAGCATTTTAGTTTTCTGAAACGTTTTCTTGACCGTTTGGCATCACCTTGATCTCAGAATTGAAAGTTGCATTCTTTTGAGTGTTTGCTTATGATTAAGAAGAATAGAACTCTTCTCCTTCTAGTACATAGAATTCATTGAAACAAAGAACTTCATATCATTCTTTTGCATTCTATTGGAGTCGAGTGTCTTACACATCATCATTTTCATCTCCATGAACCTTTGAGTTAAAATCCATTAAAATCAACCACGTGCTAATAAAATCAATTCAAATATTTTGTTTTTATCACACCAACAATAGCTTAGGATTAGATTCTTTGGAATAGGTGAAGTAAGTAAATTGTCCAAGACTACTAAAGATACTATAGAACATTAAAGAGTGTTCAAATCCAACTTTCATATAAGCATAGCCGGGAACCCCCTCTCACACAGGGACTAAACATGAGGTCACTTGTGGAAGAGCAGTGAAGATTACCCCTCCAAAGCTTAACCAATCGTAGTGAAAAGATCATATATTGGGGGCCATTCTTAAGAAACCATTGGTTTCATTTGGTTTTGGTGCTTTGTGAACTCCAAATCTGTTCGGGGTCCTCTGGAGTCCTATCGGTCCACTTGTCTTCAGTTCTCTTGAAGCACTTCAGACTTTGATATCCTTCCCATACATTCAGTCCCGATTGTCAACTATACCCCCCCAGAGGTTGACTGTGAGTTGGTAACATTAGTGGCCTTTCCTAGGTATCTACAAATGTGACTGTGGGGGGATTCCCATGGTACCTGGGGTAGACATTGTATCACACTCTCAGTACCCTTGGATGGTGATACCATGAAAGAGAGGGTTGATTGCACTGAGAAAGGTTGTTACGTCATAGGTCGGGGTAACTGCTTCTCACTTCTTCGTTAGCGGCTTGATATCTCGTCTTCGGAAGATCCTTAAAATCTGTTGTTTCTTGGTTGATTTCTTTTAGTTTTCATAGGAGTGTGTTTCATTGTTTTTCATAGTTGGCCTTAGGATTAGAATTTTCACAGTATACAAGGTATGGAACATGACACTTATGAACCACAACATAATATTTCTTATGAAGCAGTGATCGTACATCGCACTTCTGAAACTGGGAGCATCGCTCCTGGAAGTGGCCATTACATTGAAGAACCGGTCCCAACCTTCGTAGAAAGCTTGGCATATTTTGTGAATCCTCCATTTACTAATCCACTTGGACAACCACTCTTTGATACACCATCCATGAGATACGTTGATTCTTATTCTTCTTATCACTTACCTCCCGGTTCAACCATTACATCATCCTTTGGCATGAACCCACCAAATTTTGGTTTTCCTAAAGGACTTAGTTATTCATCTTTTTCCACAACTCCCATAGTTGATGTTGTTGGTGCTTATTCTTTACTAGAAACATCAGTGAGCCAGGTGACCCTGACTCAAACACTTACACATTCATCTCCTCTTGCACTTGAGTCAGGTAATATTCCTGCATCATTTTTTCCACACATGCACACGCCAAGTGATTTACTTGGTCATCCCATAGGTCAAATGGCTAGAAATCAAGTCGTTCAAAAAACCATGGTTACACAAGCTACTCAACCTCCATCTCACACATCATAGATTAGTACTCCCTACATTGGAGGTCAGTCTTCAATCTGAGGCCAACCTTTAGTTGCGAGGCAAATTTTTACTGGGGGGTAGCCTACATGGTTGCAACATCAACCGAAATGGGGGAAAACCACTCCTGCAAGTCCATCTATCCCTACTACCATTGGTTTGTATCCTAAGCATCCATATCCAGGAGTTGTGAATCCTTTGTGGACTCAACCCAATCCAGCTGGCATTCCTCCGCAAGGAACTATGCCCTATCAATCTGTAAACTCCATGATTCAAACATTATAGTCCCTTACACCACCATACATAGGGGGACCAATAGGTCAAATCCAATATTTAGGAGTTTCACTTGTTCAATCACAGTACATGGGTAGACAAACAGGACAACCACCTTACATAGGGGGACAACTCGAACAACCAACTTTTATGGGAGGACAATCTAGTTTTCTTACCTCACCACAACCTAGATACATTCCTACTAGTGTTCCTACGCAATATATTTATCACCATTATCAACAACCTAATTGACAAATATTGTTCTTGGCTACATTAGATCTGCTAGATCTGTCACGTTTAACAAACGATCCCATCTTTCATGCTCCGTTTTGGCACACCATCCCTGCCAAATTACCATCTGACATTCCAAAATTTGACAGAAAACCTGGGGAAGACCCTAACAATCATGTTATGACTTTCCATTTATGGTTTTATTCCAACTCTTTGATGGACGATTCCATTCGCCTTAGACTTTTTCAGAGAACACTTACCGGTGCAACAACAAAATGGTACATTGAACTACTGCATAACTTATTTGTCGACTTTAACTCTCTTTCCATGGATTTCCTCACACATTTTTCAGTTTCCTATACGGTACGAGACTAGTACAAAACTTTTGACCTCTCTCTGAAAATCCTCTTCCACCCACATCTCTGATCATATTCATAAGTAGAGACGTCAAAGACGGTTGATTAAAGCTCCAATCCGGACCAACTCCTCGCGGATTGGTTTACAAAATCGCTCTTGCCTCCCATCGCCCGCAATGGTTCTATGGGAAACGTAGTTACTGAGGAGCAGACTATCATCCATGTACAGTAATTGGATTTGGTTTATTCCCAGTCCGACACACTTTACGATCTGATCCCTAATGCTCCTCGTCTATTGAAAGATCTATCAAGACCTGCTCCAAAATCTAATTATGTTCCAAAAACCACCACTACTTCCACTCTTGCTCAAACCTCCGAGGTTAATGCAGTCCAATCCTCTTCATCTCAACAACCATGAGGTAAGAAGAAAAATGGAAGATCTAAGAAATATTCTAGTGAGCAGGATAATTCTAAGTCTTTTGATACTCAACCGACAAGGAAACCTAAATTTCATTATATGATTTGTGAGGAAGACCACGACACAAAATATTTTCCTCATCATGAGGTTGTCGATAAATATCTAAAGGGTACCTCCCAACCGGTTCAACAACAACACTCGGTTGCACAAAACCCTGTCCCTCCGTAAGGAGGCGATCCAGGTCATTCCCACGATGGGGATGCTTCCACAAGTGCCTCTAAAGGTTTACATGTTTAAGATGGTTAATGTCACAACTTGTGAGAATACCTATGACACTCCTCCAAGTGATAAGCCTAATGGGAAGGCTGTCGACCAACCTTCTAACTCTACTCCTCTTCCATCTTCCAATCCTCTTTAGATTGAGAAGCCAATTTCTGACACAGGGTTGCGCCCGCCTAAGAGTGTAATTCAAAAACCGATTTTTAATCCAAATGCCTGCGCTGCCCAAAAGTACAACATAGTTGAAGAATTGGTGCAAGCGCGTTGTGCTATGTCAACCCTCTAAGTTCTACATCACTGTCCAAATCAACGTAGAACCTTGTTGTCATCCATTGGAGCAATGGATCCCGAGGAGTCGAACTTGATTATGTTTAATACAGATTATTTTAATTAGAGAGTCTCCCATCACTTAGCATTCCAAATTCAATTTTTTTATAGTTGACACACCATCCATCTTATTGTTTTTGATGAGGGAGCCTCCACTTGTGTCATGTCTTTGAATTGTTGGAGAACCCTTGGTTATCCTACCCTTATTCCGTCCCCAACCACCCTGAAAACATTTGATGGACATGGTTTCCAACCTCATAGAATCTTGAAATATTTCCCTGTGACTTTGAAGGGTAAGACTGTTCCGGTTGATATCGAAGTAGTCGATGCACCCCTGGATTATAATTTTTTACTTGGTCATAGTTGTTTCTATGCAATGACTTTCGTTGCATCTTCAGTGTTTCGTATCTTATGATTTCCCCATCAAGGAAATGTTATCACTGTTGACCAACTTGAGTATACAACTCCAGATCTCAACAATGTCACAACAAATAATGTCCCTTTTCTAGGAAAGAATAATTTTGAGAGTGTAGGTGTAGGGCTTCTCAAGGATTCCTCACTCATGGGGGTTTTTCCTTTGCCTTCTCCTCCCACCGTGCAGGTTTCCACCTTAAACATGATTTCGACCTAGGCACAAAAATCCTTAGATTCCTCTCTTTCATTGGTAGTACCTGGTCTCAACGAGCATAGTTCATTATCTCTGTCAAGCTCGTTAAAAAATGAAACAAACCCCCCTCCATTACAATCAATTCTCACTCTGCATCAAGTACTTGAACCTTCTTTTCCTCCGCCTAGTGAAAATGTTTCCCTTAGTAACCAGAATCCTAAACGAGGAAAGAAGAAGAGTCACCGGAGGAAACAATTACTAGGGGGAAGATCTTCATCCTCTGGACATCATACTAAAGTAAAACCGCCCACTTTTTCCAAAAATGTTGGGGGAAAACTGCCTCCAGAGAGACACACTACTAGGAGTGATCCTCATTCGAAGGTCATCCCAATCATAACATAGTTGTCTTTTTTTGGAACGAGCTTAGTCTTTGTTCTTTCTCATGCTCGTAAATACATGAGAATAAGTTACCAAGCTTAGTATTTGTTCTTTCGCGTGCTTGTAAATACATGAGAATGTAATTGAGTATAATTTTATCACTTTTTCGGACTTGTAAAGGTTATACAAAAAAGGAACCCCTTGGAGTATCCTTTAATCTCTTTTTATACTCTCTAAATATGAAAAGATTGTCGAGTGATCTTGCTTCCTTTCACACTCGTTAAAAGGTTTGAAAGGGCATCTTTCAAGTGGTATTTTATTTCTTTTCTGGCCTTGCGAGACTAAAATTACAAAGAAGGATGACTCTGGAGTCACCTTTAAGTTCTTTTCAAACTCTCTAAACATGAAAAACGACCGAGTTTTCCTTCTCTAGACTTGCTAAACTACACATTAAACGACCCATATGGTAACAAGCACTTACTTCTTCCAGTTCGTTAAACAAAATAAGAGGAACTTACCGGAGGTGAGTTATATCGAGCATGTGTTACCCTCCTTGAGCTCATTAAATTAAAAAAGGTACTCATCTATCTGGGTGGGGGGAAATTGAAGGAAGTGGGTCAAGTTTTTTGAGAATTCTTTATGGTAGATTTTGTCACCATTGAACATGGCACCTKTTTGCATCTCATCTTACAATTGGGTAATCTTCTTGTCTCTRAGTCATACCAATTCCATGTGTCGTCATAATTTTTCGTCCAATTAAAGAGTTCTCTTATTGTCGTCACATTACATTTTGGTACTCGTCGAGTCAGTTTTCGTGACTCATCATGTTCAAGGGAAGTTTCACTTCAAACCATCCATCTGCAGTATTACCAGTTTCTATTTCCTGTCTCATTCCATACTCATTTGATTCACCATCTCACATCACTTTCCTATGTCAGTTTCACATCGATGATGGGGGATACATCAAGGCCCTCCTTTGACGAGTCTTTTCCTCTCATCTTCAACACATCATCCAGGAATTAGACTTAGAAACTAGTTAGTACCTTGGGCCCTGCATGCCTTAATGGTACGCTTCATTGCTTCTGACAATGGTTTACATCATTGACCTTTTATCGGATGATTCCACAAATGTTCAACCTCAGCTCATTTATTCACATTCGTTGGAATGTACTAGGGTACCTTGGGAGTCATTGACATCATTAGTGATTTCCCTCACACTTGTTAACAATTTACCTCAATGACCGGTAATCAAGTGGTTTCTACCATGTTCAACATCAAAACATCTATTCACATGGCTAGACTCATACCACATCAGGATTGGGACGAAGACCCTGGGTTGAGCATTCACTCTATTATCTACTTTTCCCAGGTTGTGAAGGAGATCATTTGAGCATACTGATGTATAGACTTTCACATAGATCCACATTGTATTGGTTTGTGGCTATGTTTTATCATCTCGTATCTCCACTATTTATTTCTCGTGACGATTAGTTCATGTCATGGAGGTATGGATCCACATTGTATCTTCGGTGGCCATATCCTTAGCCAATATTTTTCATGGATCCGTAGTGTATTGCTCGGTGTTCATTCTATGAGTCATATCATATTTTGAGCATAGGTATGCCTACCTCAGAAATGGAACATTTTTTAATACTATTTGATGCTTGTTTGCAGCTTCTTCTAGGTTCTCCAACTCCACAACCTTGCATTAAAGATTTTTAAAGTGTTTCAACCATCATTCTCTCTTCTGACCTCACACTTTAGGGGGCATTTTGATACACATGAAATTTTCACACCTAGGTACCTCATCCTAAGTGTTGTAAGTGTCATATAAGTGTCTCATACACCTTGACACCATGGAATAACCTATGTCACAATCCCTAGTTAATGTGGAGGAGGGATATATTACATGAAGGCCAAAATACCAAGTGCACATTAATTATTATTAATATTCATGAAAAAGAAATTAATTAAGTGTGAGAATCAAGTGCACATGAATTGTTATTAATATTCATGAAAAATAAATTAATTAAATGTGAGAATCCACCTCACATTTGGTTTCTTGCTTTTTAGGGAAGGTGGGGGATCTCATGGATGGTTTAAATATCTCCTCCTTAAAATCTTTGAGATATATTTCCTCCTGAAAATCCTTAAAGAGATATTTTCTCCCTAAATATATTTCAAATCCATTTTTAGTGGATCTGATGAGTGATCCTCTCCATGGTGGTTAAGCCTCCAAATCCTATATAATGAGGGATTTCCATGGATATGAGGAGACATATTGGAGGTATCAAACTATGGTCTTGGGAGAAATCTTTAGGATATCAAACCTATGATTTTGGGAGCTTTGTGCAAGGGTTGGATGAGGAGGACTTCAAGAGGCTATTACAACTACATCTACAGTTTGTAAGTATCTCTTTTGAGTTCTCATTAATATATGCTTGGACTATTCCCTTCTAATATGTGTATCCTTACATATGTTGTCTATTATAGATGGATTTGATTAGACTAATATTATAGAGTAGAGTAGGAGTTCTTTGTCTTCTTTATGTCCATTGCATTGTAGGTGTCGAGTGGTGCCAAAGATCTCCAGGATCAAGATCAAGTTGGAGTAGCGAGGACAAACATAGGAATAAGGTGCATCACACTTTATTCTTTATCCTTCTCTTTATGATCAGGTAATTATATTCAAAGGGATATTAGTGTCTAATGTTAGCTTCTTTCTGTCTTGGTATAGGGACCTAGAATCCAAGAGGAAATTCACCTGTTCACAGGGGGATTTTCCTCCAACACTCTGCGAGTCATGTTGGAGATAGTTCCTCAACCTCTGCAAGTCATGTTGAAGACCAACACCCAACCTCTGTAATTCATGTTGGGGGGGAAATTCTAGTCACTCCTAGTCATACTGGTAATAGGTCTGTATCCTCTATGAGTCATGCTATCGACCCATCACTAACCTCTACAATTCATGTTGGAGATGTGAAACTAGCCATTGCTAGTCATGTTGGGGGCATTGATTCTATTGAGAAACCTAGAAAGATAGGATGTAAGCCTAAGTTCCCTTGTAATCTTTGCAAGGGAGATCATCGTACTCATCTATGCCCTGGCATTCTGGAGGTACAAAGATTATGGTCCCTGTCTGCAAGCTCTTCTGATTCTGATTTTTTTGAGATTTTCTCACAACCTATTCAACCTTTGGTTGATGAAGTGGTCGTGCCGATGCAATCTTYGGCTGATCCCACTCCTCTTTTTGGGGGTGATGTGCCTATAGACCATGTTGTCTCGTAACCTATTCATCCAATGGTTGAGAAAGGGGTCATATCGATGGAATCTTCGGATGATCCCACTCTTCTCTTGGAGAGTCTCGAGTCTACCAAAGTGGTCATGCCGATGTAATCTTCGTYTGATCCCACTCTTCTATTGGAGGGTGATGTGTCTACTGACTATGTTTTTAACATTTCCAGTTCAGTACTTTCAGAACAAGGGGGCATTCTGCTCACTTCGAGCACACCCCCTCCAAGCCCTAGGATGTTTTGATTTGATTGGAATGACCTTAAGAAGCCTCGTATTCCTTCTTCTGCACCATTTCAAATAACGGTTGAAGTTAATTCAAAAACAATTATCGATGTATTGTGGATGAAGGATCCTCCGCAAGTATTTTATCTTCCTCGGTTTGGTGAGCCTTGGGATCCCCTGAGCTTTTGTTTGCTTCGCATGAGTTGTTGGATTTTGAAAAACATCCTAGTGAACATTTGGGGATTCTTCCTCAGTTTCCTATCTCATTAGGTGGGGAGACTGTCCTTCTCGATGTTTATAGTGGTGCAAGGCTTGTTAGATTTCAATATGCTTCTCAGGCATGATTATGTATATGCTATGAATGTTGTGGTGTCCACAATTTTTTGGGTGATGCATTTCCCTCATAATGGAAGCATTGTCACTATCGAGTAACTGGCATCTGATAATCACCATCCTAATTCAGCGTTAGTTCAGGTTGCCCCTTTATATGTTCCTAGTGTTTGTGTAGAATCTACTGTGACACGGGTTAATTATGTGGCATTTTATCCTCCATGTTCAATTGCTCCTGAGAATGAACTTGTTCACTCATGTTTTCCTTCTCAAGACATGTTCTCAACAATTGATCCATTGGTTTATCCAATGGGGGCATGGGAGCCCTTGCTTCCCCCTCTTGGTATAAGTGATCTCGTAGGGATTACTTAAGAAAAGTATCTGTCTGGAGTATTCTTTAAGCCATTTTCAGACTCTCTAAACATAAAAATATTATCGAGCGATCTTTTTTCCCTTCATGCTCACCAAACTAAAATTTGAAGGCACATTTGTCTAGCAGTAGTTTACCCCTTTTTCGGTCTGAACGGTCAATTTTATGAATAAAGGTATGCTCTAGGATATTTGGTTCGCTAGAAGAGTATTCTCAGGTGTAAGTTTAACCCTTTTCGGGCCCGAGGGGACAAATTTTAGAAAAGGAAACATTCTCCTTGTTTTTGGTTTATCACCTTTTTCGGGCCTTGGAGATTAGTTATGAAAAAGGAACCCCCACAGAGTCCATAGTTAATCTCTTTTCAGACTCCCTAAAATTGAAAATATTGTCAAGTGACCTTGTTCCTTCACACTCGTTAAATTGGTCCAGAAGAAAATCTACTGGCATGAGTTTACCCCTTTTTTCTAGGCTATAGATTATAGTGGAAAAAGGTATGCCTCAAGAGATTCGTCTCGCCTAGAGAGTTCTCCTTATTAACGTTTATACTTTTTTTGAGCTAAGGGGACTAAATTCAAAAAAAGGCAGTGAGTCCATAATTAATCTCTTTTCAGACTCCTTAAAATTGAAAATATTGCCAAGTGATCTTGTCTTTGTCACACTCATTAAAATGGTTTTTAATAGACTTATTTTTAGTGCAAGTTTAACCCTTTTTTCGAAATGACTAGACTATCTCCGAAAAAGGTACTCCCTAGAGTCTTCTTTTACATTTTTTCAGACTCTCTAAATGCAAAAAAACTACCGATCTTACCTTCTTTGGGCTCGTTAAAATTACATTGAGGGGGGTTTCATTGTGTCTTGCTAATCACATTTGCATCCTTGCGTCTTTGGCCTAATGAAAAATCCATGTTTCTCTCAATAGAACCATTGAAGAATGCCTTATACGTAAGCCTTTTAGCACTTTTTGCCTTTGCAACCTAACACCTTGACCCATGGAGGAATTTTCTCAGAGTGCCCTTTTCCTACACATGTCTCCTTGCTCTGAGAATTAGTGTGTTCCTTGAGCTTGGAACTAGTATTATTTCTTGTGACATTCGTTCCTCCTTTGTAACATATCATTCTTTTATTCTTTTTCAAGATCTTTAAAAAATTGAAAAAGACAAAAAAAATAAAAAAAAAATCAAAAAGAGGGGACAAGAAATACGTATTCTTTTTTGGAAGCACAATGAGTCGCCCTTGGACAAAGCACATCCTTCCATTTTTTCTTCAAGCATTAGGATCTAGTATGACCTTAGGAAGTTTTTCTCTCCACATAGAGTTGTGTACTCCTCTATTTGGTTACTCTTCCAAACACATGGAGAGTTTGTGTTGCCTCCTGCATCGTGAACTTATGTCAATGTTATGTTGCTTGAGTCTGATCATATTTCATGATTTTGTCCAAGGGAAGTTTCCTCCAACCTGATTGTGCTTTTTGCAGTTTGTCTCTTGACCATGAGTCGGCCATCCTGAAAGTCCAGTCAAGTCCTGATTCAAAATCAACGAAGTTCTCTGCCTCATCATCAATATCCTCTTTCCTTTTCCCAATGAGCCGTTGAAGACCTCTAGGTAGTGAAGTCATACACTCACATTGCACACCTACCTGAGTTTTGAAGATCTTGAAGTTGTTCCTCAAGCTAAGAAGACCTCATCTCCAGCCATCGAGCGTTATTGGCTTCTTGAAGATGGATATTATATTTATATATCTTTGACTTTGAGATGTAGATCCGCTGTGTATTTCTTGTGAATACACTTTATATAGTTATATGACATGGATATTCAATGTATTTGATTGGAAGCCATGATTTATTTCATCCTGAGCATGGGTATGCCCGCCTCGAAGAGACAATTGTTATTTTGCAGATGGCACCTCCTGAACTCTGGTCCCGGGCTCACTCGTTTCGTACATTTGGTGAAGATTTTGTAATTTATTTAGGATATCACATGTTATTCTGACCTCACACATTAGGCAACATCTGTTATAACCCTAAATTTCTCTACACATGCATAATTGGCCTTTGGCCCTCTTACTTTCATTTTTTCCCAAAGAACTACTGAGTTTCTCTTCTTAAAAACCAATTTTTTGAAGATGTACGTGCCCTGCACCACTACTTCCCATGTATGTATGCTTTCTGCACCACTACATCTCATGTACATATGCATGTTGCACCATTACAACCTGTGTATACTTGCAAATTTTGCAAAAAATAAAAAGTTGCAAGGAATTCATTGAGATTACGGGCTATTGGGTAATTTCCCAACTAATCCACCTGCTATATCCCATCACCCAAATGAATAACCATAATTTTGTCATATAAAAGGAGGTGTTGGGGTCTCATTTTACATCTAGACATAAGAGCAATGAAACTCTTCCCGTTTCACATCCCATCCTTGCCCAAGTTATTGCAACCCTTTTGTGATAATTTCCCCAGCATTTCCCCATTAGCCCTTCTTCCTCCATCAGAGCCCATTCACTTCCCAAGAAGAGATCATAAGGTTGAGAGGAGAATCCGTACAAAGGTGCACTTGGAGCTTGGTGAAGAGGATCTCAGATGAGGTTCACAGAGCGGTAGCTGACTTTGATTGTAAAGGTATAATCATTGAGTTATTAATAAAAAAATTACTTTTCATGTCCCAAATCATGGTGTACTGAATGCTTTTATTGGTTTTTGTTTTGACATTCTAACATCTAACCCTAATTTGTATATGAAATAACATTCTTGTAGTTTTTCTGTTTGTCTATCTTTGAATGTAGGTTAGCCTTATGAGGAGGCGTGTAGTCAACAAAACTTTCAAGCACGAGGGGATCATCACCGGACGTGGAGTAGAGTTATAGTTACTCTATCTCCCTCATCTTTTATTTTCTTGTATGAGTTTCGATATGTTTCGGGTATTTTAGAGAAGTAGTTGACTTTCAGATGGTTAATTGATCTACCTACATTTTGAACCCTGGTGTAGTCATAGGGGGGTTTTTCCCACTAGCACCTTGAATATAATACCATTATATTTGACATCTACAATCTCCAATTGAAATTAAACCTCTTCAATTATCTTGTTATTACTCTCTTGCTTTAAGTTCTTAACCTCCTTAATGAGTGATTCATTAAGGGATTGCATATTACACCATTGGTCATCCTTATTCTTAAGCTCTTCTTTTTATTCATCATTATCTTTTTGTAACTTGCAAAAAAATTATTTATCTTCATTGAATTCATCTTCAATTTTATGCATCACTTCCATTTTTAAGTCCTTGATTCCTTCTATTGAGTTCGCTTTATTTTCAATTTCAAATTTTGGAATATCTTCCACTAATACCATTTCATTAATAACAATATTAGGTTTTTCCACATTTATTGCATCAATGTCAGTACCTTTATCCATGGTTTGGTCCTTTTGTTGTTCCTTCTCTTCATTCTTCAACTTCTTAATTTCTAAAAGTAGAGTTTTATTATGATTTCTCAAATGAGGAATTTCATCATCTTTGGATGATAATTTTTCACTGATATTTTTAGTTTCTTTTTTGTGAGTTATTTTTATATGATTATTTTCTTGTTGTAGGTATTTTGTCCATTGTTGAGATTTGTGAATTTTTGTATCTCTCTTGAAATTCTTTGTCATGTTGAATTGTATAATTTTGCATATATTCTATATCTTCTAATGAGAGAATTCCTATGCATGAATCCACTATGAATCCCATAATCCTATCTTCTTTTCATCATAGAATATTGTCAATTTTATTTATTATTATTATTTTATATTTAGAATGAATGTCCCTAATGTTTTTATTGAGTTAGAACCTAGAACTATGTCAACACTATTAATACTAGTAAAATTTACAACATTGAGTTGGGGTGCAAATTTATAATCATTAATAGATAGTAGTAAGTCTCGAATTTGAAATTTCTCCTTGTCATGGATTTCTTACTTTACAAATATACTTGACTCTAGAATTAATTGTTGATTTTCCAAGTTGACATCTATATAATTTTACTATGTTTAGACAAATAAAAATGATAATATCCCTTTTCTGAATAGCCCCTCTGAGTTTTAATCATCTTGATATCTAGATTGAACTACCAATATTAAAGAACATTCCTTCCTTCCCTTTATTGAAATCCTTTTTTTTAATATTCAACACAACTTCAATTGATACCTCCATATATGTCTTAAGTAATGCCTTCAATTTGAAATTTAACTTATCCCAACTTTATAACTCTTTATACATTCTTTTCCAACAACATTTGACTTGGATTTAAAATAATGTTTGACCTTATCTTTTATCCCTTACACTTTTATCTTGATTGAACTAAGGGATTAATTTTATAACCCTTTAATTGAAGCTTGGAATATATTTTTAATAATAATATTTTACCTTCTTAAGTATATATCTTAAGAATGTGAATACCTTTACCCATTATTTACTATAACAAGAAATATCTTATAAAATTTAATAATTAAACTTTTGTCAATATTTTCAAGTTATTTTCTTTTCATTTACAACTCTTCATGTTATTCAAGTTACCAATATTTTCACCTTTTTCATTTTTACATGACTTCTTATATACTTGTATTAGCTTTGGGACTTCACAATGTCTCTAACTTTTCTTATCCTCATGAAAAAATTCCTTCACATAAAGATTCAATCTTTTTTTTTTCCTTTTCACAGTCCTGATATGTTGTATAACCTTCCTTTAAGTTATTTTTTCTTACCATGTACATGACAATTAACTTTACTTATGCCAAATATGGAATTTTAGATTGACTTGATACTTCTTTACGTGCACTTTTAAAGATACTAGGAAACATTCATTTTTAATTATGGTTTCTAACCATGAACATGGGAATTAACTCTACTTATTTCCAACTATTGAGTCTTGTTTGACTTATACTTCTTCACTTGCATTTTAAAAATACTTGGATAACTTCTTGTTTTTTATTTTTAATTCTCCTTTTCTTTTTTCTTTATTATGAGAATAAGGAACATACCATCAACCTAAATATTATTTGCATAATCTTTTCTTGTTTTTATGGTTTTTTAAATACCACTGACAAAATAAACTTGATCAAAGATCACAACACACACACACACACACACACACACACACACACACATACTTGACCATAGTCCAGTGGAAAAACCACTCTAATACCACTTGAAGCAAACCTCTTGGTCACTTCACCTAAGCATATTTTATAACAAGGACACACCCATAATGATTATTATTCATTATTTATTGACAGTACATTAGATATAATGATGGTGCATACAAATACATGTAGGGGTGATAATTCATTTTCTTGACAAAGCACATGACTTGTCATTATTGCATATTAACGATCCATTATATAATAATCACCCTACGACTATTATTACATGAGATTTTCCTTATTACTATTATAACAATAATAATTGGCTATTTTTTCTTCATGTTGACTAAGGAGGATCAACCATACCCTTATCTATACTACATATTTCCCAAGGATATCCAAGTGAACTCCCCACAAATTTTTGCTTGATCTACTAGAGGATCAACCATACCCTTATCTATACTACATATTTCCCAAGGATATCCAAGTGAACTCCCCACAAATTTTTGCTTGATCTACTATAGTGACGAATGATCAAAAGGATTTTGTAGGGATGGTCTCATGTGCACCAAAGGAAATTATAGTGTACCTAAAGGTACATAGAAGATCAAATTTGTAAACATATTATATGTAATGTGGTACTACTCCCTATGTACCAACATATGTGTACAATGGTTTCCAACTAGGTGACTCCACTTATATTCCCTATGTACATGCATCTCTATGTTTATACATTCTAGAGCATATCTATATCCTAAAACAAATTCTCTGAAATTGGGCATCGGTTAGCACATGAAAGTGATATGATACCACTACTAGTGTACTTATATAGTAGACACAAATAATTTAAGAGTGATATATAGAGAAATTCAAACTGCTAAAAATAAAAGAGACAAAACGAAAACTTAACATTTGCAGAAATAGAACCCTTTATTGATTTTGAAAAAGGTGAGTAATTTTCATTTGCATCTTTGAGGGGGAAACCTAAAAATGAATATGTTCTCCAATGGAGTGATAATCTTTGATAAAACTAATAAATAATCTCATACCTTTATAAATAGTTTCTCATTGTCCATACCTTAACCATCAATAGTCCTAACATTAATGAGTACCAACAACTAGGTGAGTCTTATACCATAAGGATGATCCTTTATATTAACTAACCACATAGTAATTACCTAGTGGGATTTATTCAAAGAGGATGGCCTTGTTAATTAATCAACTAAATTATAAGTACCCATAATTAGGGAGGTTAGGGTAATACCCTAACATGTGGATACAGATAGGAGTTTTTTAAATCTGAAGTAAAATAATTATATTCATTTGATTTATTTTATAAACAAAATCTATTTCAAAATTTTGGAAAAGTATAATTTTAGGTTTTGATTGTTAACTTTGTATTTGATGTAAAAATTTCCTTGCATGGTGTGGCAAGACTTTGTTCCAATTTAAAAATAGATCAATTTGAACCAATTCGAAAAACCCTATAGGATTCCATGTGCACAAAGTACATTGCTTCAATTATTGCACGTAGAAAACTAAAATGCCATCATATTCTCATGTCACATACTGATCCTTTATATGATAAACAAATCAATGGACACTAACAAAGTGTTAGGATATTTAGACACTTGGGACTTAATTAAGATCAACTTGGTATAATGTGTATTTTGATAAAAGTGTGTTTTTTTAGTATGCATTTGGAGTTATGTAATCTGATGGTCACGATATGTTCCAGGCATAAAGTTATCCGATGGTTCATATTATCCTTGATACTAACAACTGTATTGGTCCATGCTCTCTATTTAAAGAGCATGTAGAGTCATTTTCTAAACATTGATTACGAGAAACTCTAATGTACACATTTTACTTTTGAATTAGTACATTTCCTCAAGTGGCCATGTTGGATGGGGTTGTGGATTCTTACCCTCTTAGAGGGTTTTAACCATGTAAAAAAAATGGTGTAATGATATTTAATACAATTGTATGAGTGGTTTCTTAAGGTGTTCATCTTGTGTGGAAATACCTTGTTTTGTTTAACATGGTATCTGTTGTAAGGGCTAGTCGACTCTGTCGACTAGACCTAACAGTTGACTAAGAATTAATCAATGGATTGTCGAAGTCAGAATTACAAGTTGGTCAAAGTATATTTTAAGCTGATCGACCCAAGTAGTTATGTAGTTACAACTTCCTGGAAACTGAACATGTAAGTATAAATAGATGATCATGTATCAAGGAAAGTGTCTCTTTTGTGCTATATTGACACATATAGAATAAAGTGTTGTTTCTTGGGATCTCACTACTTTGTGTATGTAACCTCTATGTTTTTCTTTCTCATGTGATGGAATACCGGTAACATTCCCTACTTTTCCCTAGATTACAACATTGATTTTGTTGTTGGTAGTTCTAAACCTAGGTAAACCTAGGCATGCAGAAGATCACACAGATGATAAGTTTACAAGAAATACGTGAATGGTGGGAGTGAAAAATTGAAAACTACATCAAAAATTACGTAAGAAGGAACAAACTCATGCTAGCAGAAGAAAGATCACTATTTTTCTCAGAGACTCATGAATGATTTCAGGAGGTTATCTAAGAATCCATATTTCATTTCATTAACAAATACGGTAATGCATAAATTGACTTCCAATGAAAACTTAATGCTCAAGATTACAAATGGAGGTCGAATGAAATTGCAAGAGTAGGTTGAAAGAATTGTCAAAGACTATATAACATACTAATCCATTGAGGATCAAAATTCCCTTGACATAGTAAAAGAAAAATTCTACACCGACCTACATGAAATATTTTGTACACCATCCCAAGACTGGTCCATAAATTTATACTCGAAAAAGGAGTTAGTGACAATGTTGAGTGCCGAAATAGACTAAGATTACCACTACCGAATAGTAACTTGGAAGAAAAAGACAAGAAGTGGGAAGAATTCCTAGAAGAAAAGTGTAAGGATACAAAAGAAGCCTGGGACTACTTTTTGAGCCAATAAATATGGCCATCACCGTCGACTTCCAGTAAGTCGGGGTGTTGATAGGGGGTCTATTGGTTGTGGAGCCTGATTATCTTCCTGTTTCATAGGACTTTGTTTTCAACTGTGTTTATACCCCATGAAGACTGTACACCCCTCCACACCGGGGGGGGGGGGGGGGGG
>JASDQU010738339.1:152699-171944 GCA_032191745.1 Picea mariana | reverse complement strand
TGAGGTCCAGGGGGCTCATCCCCTCAACTGGGGGGTTCAGGGGCATGCGACCCCTTAAAGGAAAAATTTCCTTGTAAATGCATATTGTGATTTCATAGTAAATATGGACCGTTCATTATAAGGTTACAAATCTGACGATAAAAGTTATGTTAGGGTTTTTTTCCCTAGAAGGAAACCCTATTTTATGAGGGAAATGTATTGCAACTATACATCATTGTAAATATTGTATTCTGAGAGAAGATATTGTAAGAGAAATAAGAGGAATTTACAACAAGTGTGTTGTAGGTTGTATCCCTTCATTTTCTGGATAATAATAAAGGAAGGACTTGCCAATTTCTCTGGTGGAAGTAGTCCACACTGGGTGAACCACATATATCTATGTCTCTATTGTATTGTGTATCTTATATGTTTTGTTTTCACATTTTTTTAATTTTATTTCTCTGCGATCCTGTTTTTCTAATAACTGGTATCAAAGCGAAAGGCAACTCATAGGAAAAGAGGGTTCCTAGTTTGAGTGGGAGAAATGGCAAAAGATGGAAAGTTTAAGGTCGATATATTTAATGAAAAAAACTACCAGTTATGGAAGATGTAGATGGAAGATTATTTATATCGGAAGTATCTATTCCTACCATTGGGTGGAATTGCAAAGAAGCCGATGACCATGAAGGATGATGAATGGGAGGTTCTTGATAGAAAGGCATTTGGAGTGATATAGCTGAGCCTAGCAGCGTCAATGGCTTTCAATATTTTGAAAGAAAAGACAACGAAGGAGTTGATGGATGCATTGGATAAATTGTATGAAAAACTTTCGGTGTCCAATAAGATATTTCTAATGAAGAGATTATTTAATATGAAGATGTCAAAAGGTGGGTTTGTTGCAGATCATTTAAATGAATTTAATACGGTTAGTAATCGGCTAAGTTTTGTAAAAGTGGACTTTGATGAAGAGGTTAGGTCTGTTCTAATGTTGTTCTCATTGCCAGAAATATGGAACGACTTGGTCATGGATGTAAGTAACTCTGTCTCTAGTTCCAACACTTTAAACTTTGATGATGTTGTTGGTGTTATCCTTAGCGAAAAAATTAAAGGGAAAAGAACAGGTGAGACATCAAGTAATGCGTTAAACATGGAGAATAGGGGAAGACAAAAGGATAGAGGAAAGGGMTTAGGGAACCACGAAAATTCTAGGAAGGGTAGATCCAAATCCAAACTAGGAAAGATAGAGTGCTAGAATTATGGAAAGAAAGGACATCTAAAGAAAGACTACAGAGCTCCAAAGAAACAAAGAGATGGACAACAAGAGAAAAATCAGGAAGCAAATGTAATAGGTGATGTGTTACAAGATGCTTTGATTCTTTCTTTATATAATATTTCTGAGTCTTGGCTAGTAGATTCAGGGGCTTCATTTCATGCCACACCCCATAGGAAATTTTTTCTAGATTATGTTCAAGGTGAGTTTGGACAGGTTCATTTGGGTGATGATGCACCATGCAAAATTGTTGGAATGGGAAAGGTAAAAATAAAGAAAAAGAATGGAAACCAAAGGTTGTTGAAAGAGGTAAGAAATGTTCCATATCCAGGGAAAAATATAATTTCAACCGGGCAGATGGAAATTCAAGGTTGTATATCTATATTTATAGATAAGTCGTGGAAGGTCATCAAAGGATCACTGGTGATAGCAAAAGGAGACAAGGTAGGTACATTATGTTTATGTACTGGTAATATTGATTCTTCTATCTCTTTAGCTTCTATAGGAGTGGATACAGTACTGTGGAATCATAGGCTTGGACACATGAGTGAGAAGGGGATTTAGATACTTAAAAAAATAAATTTCTTTCTAGATATTAAACAAATTGATTTGGATTTCTGTGAGCATTGTGTTTATGTAAAACATAAGAGAGACAGATTTCTTAGAGTCAGAAAAGAAAAGAAGAGTGAAAGGTTAGAGCTTGTGCATACAGATGTATGGGGACCAACTCAAGTATCATCTCTTGGTGTCTCTCATTATTATTTTACTTTTAATGATGATGCAACTAGAAAAACTTGGGTTTATTGCATTTGACAAAAATATGATGTTTCTTATACTTCTAAGAAATGGATATCTTTGGTTGAGAATGAGACAAGAAAAAGGTTGAAGTATCTTAGATTAAAAATGGAGGTGAATATTGCAGCAAGGAGTTTGATGATTACTGTTCATACCATGGGATTCGTAGAGAGAAGACAATTCCAAGAACACCACAAGAAAATGGTTTATCAGAAAGGAAGAACAGGACAATCATGGAGTGTGCAACGAGTATGAGATTGCATGCTGGTTTTCCCTTACAGTTTGAAGAAGATGATGTAGATATTGTTGTTTACTTAATAAACAAAGGACCTTCAAGCTCTTTGGATGGTGTAATTCCAGAGGAGGCATGGACAAGTAAAAAGGTAAACTATTTTTTTTTTAAGACTTTTGGTTGTGAATCATTTTTCCATATTGATAAAGAAAATAGAAAAAAGTTTGAGGAAAAGTCCAAGTGTACCTTTATTCGATATGATGCTAATGATTTTGGTTATCTCTTATGGGATTATGAAAATCACAAAATCGTTAGGATTAGAGATGCCATATTCAATGAGAAGGTCATGTACAAAGATCAGTTGTAGTGAAAGAAACGGGAAAAAGAAAAAATAGAATACGCAGTGCTTGATGAGATCACTGAAAAAGAAATTCCAAAGGTACCAGAAAATCAAAATGTACAACAACAAGATAAATAGGTACCTCAAAATCCTTCAAGTGTTGTTAGAATATCTACCAGGTTAAGTAGACCCTATGAACGATACTCTCCTTCATTGTATTATTTATTGTTGACTAATTCTCGTGAACCAAAATGCTATGAAAAGGTAATGAAGGTAGATACTAAAAAGAAGTGGGAGAAAGGCATGAAAGAGGAAATGGATTCCTTGGTAAATAACTAGACTTGGGACTTGGTTCAGTTTCCTGCAGGAAAAAGAGCATTGCAGAATAAAAGGGTTTACTGATTGAAGGAAGAAGATGGAGGGAAAAGGGATACAAGGATAGGCTTGTTGTAAATGGGTTTGTACAAAAGAAAGGTATATATTTTGATGAGATATTGTCTCCTATTGTTAAAATGACTTCAATTAGGACTATTTTAAGTCTCGTGGAAGTAGAATATTTACATCTTGAACAGTTATATGTAAAAATAACTTTTCTCCATGGGGATTTGGAGGAACAAATTTATACGCAACATCCATAGGGGTATGAGGTCAAAGGAAAGGAAAATTTGGTATGCGAGTTTAAGAAGAGATTGTATGGCCTGAAACAAGCTCCAAGGAAGTGGTATTTGAATTTTGACAGGTTTATGACATAACAAGGTTATAGTAGATGTCATTCTGAACACTATGTTTATTTTTAAAATTTAGAAAATAGAAGCTATATTATCTTTGTTATAGAAAGATTTTCCTCACCCCATGTAACTTTCTCAGAAGTCCTTTTCCATTTCCCTATGCATACTTGAAGTCCCGTTTTGCACTTCCTAGAGATAAAAATCATATTTTTCCACATATGTGCGCCTTATCAGTTATACAACATGCATATACGCAGGTTGCACCACTACAACCCATGTACATCACATTTGGTAATAAAAAATTAAAAATTGTGTCAGGTTTCTATGTCATGTCACAAGATCCATGATCCTTGAACTTCCATATACTAGAAACGTTCTGACTCATCCCTTCAGTTCCATTTGAAGGATATAAATGGGCCATATCCAAACCGTAGAAAAGGAGAAGAATTCAAATTTTGAGAGCAAAGTTACTCTAGAGAAATTATTCACTTCATATTGAGTCTACATCCCTTTATCCTTTTAAGTCTGAACAGATTGTTCAACCCCCAATCTCTTCCCTCTTTGATGGAGAACCTCATTGTCTCTCTTATATGAGCTTGCCTTTGGTGGAGGATTGAAGTGGTGGAGGCTCAGCTGGAAGGGACTTAGTTTCTCAGTTTCGAGACGTGCCAACATGGAAGTTTGTCATTTATACACTTTTGTTGATCATATTTTAATAGAAATACTCTTTTCTCATCCAATTAATATCCTGCAAATATTTGAATTTTTATTCCATGGGCATATTTGTTATGAACATTGATGGATTATGCTCTTATATGTGCCAAATCTATATATTATCACCATATTCTTGTGTATCTTGGTTGTTGAGGACAAGTTGTAGGTATATAGCTTTGATTCGAGTGCTCAATGGTGGTCTTCATCGAACATCCGGATGAGCTAGGCTATTTATCTTGTCTTGTTAGCATGTTTGTTTATATAACATACCTGATATTAGAGTTGATTTCTACAATCATTTCGTCTGTTGTGGTTTACCCCATTCCATAGAGTGGTTTTACTCGTAATAGAATTGACAACCATACTGGAGATTGAATCTTGTTTTGGGGGTTTGGAGTGTTCTTCTCCTTAAATTTCTCTTGGTTAGCCCAAGTTTCATTGTTGTCTGATTGATTGACAACCTATTTTCATTTTGAGTCTGTGTTTCTTGGCCTTATCCTTAACCTAGAAGATTTTTTTCTCATCATATTTTTCATTGGTTGTCCTTGCATCTTGGGCTGGGTGTTTGCTCCTTTATATCCTTCTTGGTTTGTCTCTTTTTCTTACAGTAGGGTCTATATATCAAGATGTTATTCAATCCTTGCATTTTTATTCCTTTATATTGAAAATACAAAAATACATTTTACATCTTGGCATTTTCTCTTTGGGGTTGTTTATTATTGATATTGATACATGTATGGAAAGATTGCATCTTATTTGAAATTGCAGAGTTGAATTGAAAGTTGCATTTTGAAAAGCTTATCATATTTTTAGAATTGAAGGTTAGGACTTAGATTTATGTTCATATACATTTATTTTATATTCTGAGTCATAACATCATCAGTTTCACAACCACATATTTTGAGTAAACAAAGGCATTAAAAGTAATGCTAATTAATTTAAAACTAGTTAGAAATGATTTTATTTTTTAGGGTATAGAAAATTTTAAGATATAGAGCCTTGGAATAGGATTTTGTGAGTAAACTTCTCCAAGGATATTAAACTCTACATATGTGTCTGACTAAGGGAGTGGTGAAATCCATTGTATAATTGGTGATTTTAGGAGGCTGTTACACATTATTTTGGTCACTCTAGTGATGTCTCTACAAGTGATGTATTCAGGCTCCCACAAGGACATTTTGCCTGAGAAAAGTGACTGATGTCTTCTTCCAAAAAACACATTTTTAAGATGATTTTGCAGGCTGACTATGTTATAGGGTCTGAAAACCCTTTATTCTCGTAGGAAACCCATACTTTGGGTGTGAAATATTCACAGTCTGCTCTATAGGTAGGGTGTGAACCTGTTTTTAAGCTTGGAAAAGAGAAGAGGTCACGAAGGTTCTAGAAGGGAATCTTATAGAAAATGAGTTGGCATTCGCATGGTTGGCATCCTACTGACTTTTTAGATTTGGTGGGATCATCCTCATCCATTTAACCTTCTCTCCTTCTCCTATATATTGAGAGGTTTCTCATGGAAACGGTTAAGCAAGATTGAATGAAGAATTGGTGAAAGAATTGTGTGAATAACTCTGCTTGGATAGAAGCTTGAAGAATCTATTTAGTCTATCAAGTTGTATTGGATCTTCTTCATGCAAATGTAGAGAAAGTGCGTGTGTTGGAACCAAGGGTCAATGAAAGGAAGCTTGCGACATCAAGGCGATCCAGTTGTATATTCTACTTCCATTTAATATAATACAGTGGCATGTCCCTTTCCCATAAAATCACTCTTATTTTATTGCATAAATCCTTGATCATATGCATAGGTTGACATTGAATATACTTTTCTATCTTCACTTTGGTTGGTTTGCGTTGTCTTGGACCTGATTTTACAAGAGCACCGGAGTGAAGCAGGGACAATAGAGACCTAAGGAAGCGATATAAAGGTATGTCACTTATTCCTTCTGGGTAGTAGATTCAATCACTGCAACTTAGAGAAAGAGTCGTGTCCTTTCATGTTTTGTTCTAGATCTAGGTGGATCTAGGGAGATCTGTTAGTGTCCGCACCTACCAATTTATCCAGTAACAAAATTGGCGACGTCTTGGACTTCACTCTGTTGAGGAGAGACCTCCGGTGAGTTGGTAGGAAAGGGTTGAGAACCTTCCATATCTTTTGGGGGTAGGCCTTGCATTCTACACGAACAACATGGAGGGTCAATTGTGATCGAGTCAGAATCTTACGAAAGAAATTCTATGGCCAACTTGGGTAAACAAAGAACGTGTACTAGTAAAATCTAGGGAGCAAAAACAAACAAACTAGACCTTCCAATTCTGAAGTAACTAGTTGGTGATGAAATCCAATGTCGTGACGATGAGACAAGAAGGGGCTGGGCAAGGGTGGAAAATTTGCGTTGACGACCTGCATATTATTTTCTTGGTACAAAAGCCCCACCAGTTGACCACATCTTGACTATCCCCCTACAAACGGTCCATTACACAATGGTCCCAGATACTACAAGTCCTCACACCGGGACTACAACGGCTAGCCAAGCTCCCATTGGAATGATGCTTTCGCCTAGATTCCCCCCAGCACTTCTACCCAGATATCATGGTTTGAATGCTTCTATTCCCGCTCCTACACAAATCTCATCCATGATTCCTGGAATTTATACTCCTTCTGGGCACCATCTCATTCCCGGTTTCATTCAGACACTTCCTTGACCCCCTTTTAGAGGACCTCTTCCATCCTCTATTAGAGGCACCGATCCTAGTGGCACCATCCTATCTTTCACACCTAATTACCAGATTCCTATAGGTGATCAATTTCACCAAGGAGGCCAAACCCAATCCCCTTTTGCAGGACAAATCTCAATTGGGACACAACCCCCAATTGGAGGGAAACCCCCACCGACCCCTCCCTATGGACAAAAAATACCTCCATCCTTGGCCCATTATTGGAATTATCTTATTCAAAATAATCCTCACTCGAATGGGGGGCGACAGTCTCAAGCTAGCTCCTTCATACCCTCTAGTACAGGACAACCATATCCAGGCACATCCAATCCTATTTGGGGCTTGAACGCTCAACCCCACACCCCTGTTCAAGGGTACAATCCTATGAATTACTTGCCTCCACACCAACAACCAAATATACCTAGATCTTTGCATTATATGCAAACAACTTATGATCCCACTGGTCTACCGACAAGACTCCCTCCCCAAAGTCACCAGTATCCACATGTGAATAGACAGTTTCCCTTCTTAGCCACCCTGGACCTCCCTGATCTGTCAAGAATTTTAAATGATTCGATCTGTCACTCTCCTCAATGGTCCGCCATACCAGCCAAAATACCATCCGACATCCCTAAATTCGATGGTAAACCAGGAGAGGACCCGAATAATAATGTAATGACTTTTCACCTTTGGTGCTCATCGAACTCCTTGATGGATGATTCTATTCGTTTATGCCTTTTTTAGTGAACCCTCACAGGTTCCACTGCTAAGTGGTATATAGAATTACCACGAGGCTTCTTCACCAAATTCAACACCCTTGCTATGGCTTTCCTCACCCACTACCAGTTACCAATCCGCTATGAAATGAGAACCAAAATTTTGAGTTCTTTCAAACAAACCAAAGCCACTCATATCTCTGATCACATTCATGAGTGGTGATGGAGACGACGTCTCATCAAAATCAAACTTCCCGATCAGTTGCTGGCATAGTGGTTCACAAAATCATTCGTGAATGACATCGCTCATGACATCACCATGGGTGGAGTTGTCACAAAAGAACAGGCAATCAATCGTGCTCAATACCTCAACTTCGTTTACTCAAAAATGGGTACTCTTTACGACTTACTCCCTGACACACCTCATCCTTCTACTTCTGCTACTTCAACTACTCCTGCTGCTTCTCATGCAGCTGACGGTGTGATAGAGGAGCATCACCAACAACAAGTAAGCACGGAGGTAGAAGACAGCTGGGACAAGCACCAGCGCATTTCAGCACATTGCAAAAGTGTTTGAGACATTTTGAAATAAATGTGCGGATGTTAATGTAATAGTTAAGAGGAAGCACACTTAGATATTGTAAATAGATCATGAGCGATTTGATCTCATCTGTAGTAGGTAGAGGCATTTATGTGTAGTAAATGTAAGTAGGTAGCTTTGAATTGCGGATTAAACAGTTTTAAGGAGCCGGAGGGAAAACCAACTATAGACACCCTCATCTTGTATCATTGTAACATTAGCATAATCAATCGAGCATAGAGCACAGAGAGGAGGAGAAGCGGAGAACTGTATTTGAAAACACCCATGTACAAAAGTCCTGAATTAATACATGAAGCTTTGATTCAGACTTATCGTGTTGTTATATTCTCTATGTATGTATGTTGAATGCTATGCTTATAGCTATTTACTCTTTCCGTTATGCATTTCCTGTTACGCTATGTATGAATGATTTCTTTTTGAATGTTTGAAATCTGAGAGAGAGAGAGTAAGGAATGAGTTTCAATTGTTTCTCAACCTCAGTGAGTAAAATTTCTGCAAGGAGTGTAGTGGAGTTTTTCCACAAGGAGTGCGTTGGCAAGGGTTTAGAGTTTCTATCTCTAAAATCTCAAGAGGGATAACATTGTTCTCATTCTCGTGGAAGTGCAAGTTAAGCACAGGAGCCATGCAAGGTGTGCGCAGGACGAGTAGAGTCTCAATGCTTACAACCTGAGAGAATTTTTGAAAGACTGTTGTCGCAAGGAGTTGCACAGAGTCAACCAGTTCAAATACTTAGGAGTATTTGAAGAAGTGTCACAAGGAATGCGTGCAGAAGGTATCCCCAGAGTACTTGAGGATTTTTTTTTAATCAAGCTTAGGAGGGATAGGGTCTTCAAAGTTGTCGAAGAGAAGCTCAAGAGGGCTAGTGACTTGAAGTGTTGAAAGGAGGTGTAGCGAAGTTGTTTTGCAGGTGGACAAGTTCCGTGAAGGAATACTTTGTTCATCTCGTAGGAGTTGTCAAGGAGGAATTGAACGGTCGAAATTCTCCATGGAGAATTCATGAAATTCCAAGAGCCATCAGATCTTATAGAGGAGCATGGAATTTACGACAAGTATTCTTCAAGTGCAAGCTCAGGAGAGATTGGATCGTAGGATCCATGTTGACAGGATTCCTTGGATCACTCGTGAATTCTCACTTCGGGGATTCGCGAGTCGAAGAACCGAAAACCTTGCACCAAGTTTCTGGAAATTGTGAAGTGCGAAGTCCTGACAGGGAGAGAAGTTTTATTGTGAGGCTAGCATTAATAATGAGTTAGAACTCAACATTTTGGGTTTTAGTAGTTGGAGAGTCAAGACTTTTTTCCCAAAAGTCCTGAAGTCGCAAGTTGCGATAAGGAGTAATGAGAAGTTCAGGATCTCGGCACTTCGGGTGTCGGGATACAAAAGAGGCAGCGTTTTGGGAAGCGAAGTTACGAAGTGCCTAAGCTGGGGCATGAGAGACATGTGGCAGAACCACAAGGTGGGGCCCGCATAGTTGATAGGCGGACACACGTCGTTAGGAGGAAAGGAGTCAACACTCCGTTGAATTTTTGTGTCTAGGGGATTCGCGGGAAGAGCACAGAGGCTCAACCCTTCGACTTGTGAATTCATGAAGTCATGACGGGAGCTAGTATTTAGCCTAGCCATTGGTCACACATAGAGAGCGCTGATAAGGAGGAGCCATACCTGTATCGGTATTTCAGGTATCGCAATATTGGAAAGGAAGAGTCGGGAGCTTCGACTCATGAACTCATGAGATTGCAAGTTGCAACAAGCACCTTTCGGAATAGACCTTGGTCATAGCACTGTGGTTGCTCGGAGAAGGTGGATCTCTCACCTAGTGCTGTTCACACAGGGGAGTTCTTGAAGGACCTATGGACCGATAATTTGTTATTGCAGCAGGGAATCGAAAGAGTCAATTCGACTCAAGGGCAGGAATTTGAACGATCCTGTAGAAAACCTTGACCCGAGGGTCGATAGAGGGTTGGGGGTCTATGTCAAGTGGTATCAGAGCACATAAAGATTTCTTTGATTTCTGTAGCAGGGAAAAGAAAGATTCACCATGCTGCCGAGAAGAAGATACAGGAAAACACCTGATCCGCCAGAGGAGAGGGAAATGCCAGGAGAAAGGGGTAGGTAGGTGCCAAATCCAGACATGGAAAGAGAGATGCATAACATACGCGCCAGAATCGTGGATGTGGAAATAAAATAGAGGTGCACAGCCAGTGTTGGAGATGTCAGTGAATCTAAAAGTGAAGATGAAGCTGGACATGAAGGAGAAGAAGTTGCAGCAGAAGATGCAGCAAATGAATGCCTACTCAAAGCTGTTGCAAGGATGGGTGCTAGAGAAAAAATGGAAATTCCAGTATATGAGGGAAATGTGGATGTTGAAGAGCTTCTAGACTAGATTAGAGCTCTGGACATGTATTTTGACTATGAAGATGTCGAGGAAGACAAGAAGGTAAAACATGTTGTCACAAGATTGAAAGGACATGTAGCATTATGGTGGGATGAACTACAAGCTGATAGATGCTGCAAAAGCAAGAAAAAAGTCAAGAGTTGGGATATAATGGTCGCGAAGATGAAGGTGAAATTCATACCCAAGGATTACCAAATTACTCTGTTTCGAGGGATGCAGAATTTGAGACAGAAGATGATGTCAGTGAAGGAGTACACTGAAGAGTTCTACAAGATAAATGTTAGAGTAGGTCATCATGAAAGTGATGATGAAAAGGTTGCCAGGTATATGAATAGTCTGAGATATGACATTCAGGATGAGATGAGCATGATGATCATTCATACTGTAGAATATGCTTATCAGATGGCTCTGAAGGATGAAGAGAAGCTAAGCCAAAAGCAAAGTCAGAGAGGTCAAGGCAAAACAATTGTTCAAGATAGGAATCAGAAGCCTGAGGAAGAGTGGAAGAAACCTCAACCTCAAACTGAGAGAGGTGGAAGCTCACAAAGAGGGCAGTATACTGAACACAGAGGACAGTATGTTGATAACAACACTTTTCCTCACACTAGAGGAAGAGGAAGAGGCATAGGTGGAGTAATAAAATGCTTCACATGTGGAAAGAATGGACATAAATCTTATGAATGCCCAGATAAGAAGAAAGAAGGTGGTGAGACTCACATTGCCAAAGCACAGAGGCAGAATGTTGAGGTAGAGGATGCTGAAGGTGGAAGATCACTGGTGATGAGGAAGGTTCTCTTAACGCCAGAAGAAGAGGCGGAGAATCCAGTGCAAAGGAGCAGTATTTTCTGGACTGCTTGCAAGACCAAAGATAGGGTATGCAAAGTCATCATGGATAGTGGTAGCACAGACAATCTCCTTTCTACAGAGATGGTAGAAAAGCTGGAGCTAGAGACTATTGAACACCCAAGTCCATATAGGGTTTCATGGCTACAAAAAGGACATCAGGTAAATGTCACTAAACAATGTTTAGTTGAATTTAAGATAGGAGGATATAATGAAAAGTTATTGTGTGATGTGATTCCCATGGATGTTTGTCATCTATTGCTGGGTAGACTGTGGCAATATGATAGGAATGTGGTTTATGATGGGAGAAAGAACACATACACCCTAGAGAAGAATGGGAGAACTCACATGTTGTTGCCGATTAAGGACAAAGAGGTGAAACCTGAAGTAAGAAACACTATGCTTCTCATGAGTGGGAAGGAACTTATTAAGGAGGTTAAGAAGAAGGAAGATCCACAATTCATCGTGGTCAGGAAACCTAGAATTTTTTTGACCAGCACAAGAGTGGATGATTTACCAAAAGAAATCCAGAAGTTACTGGAAGAATTTGTTGACATAGTAGTGGAGGAACTACCTCGTTCATTGCCACCTATTAGAAGTATAATTCTTCATATTGATCTCATACCTGGAGCTAGTTTACCAAATAAAGTAGCGTACAGACTGATGCCACAAGAGAATGAAGAGGTCAAAAGATAGGTCCAAGATTTAATGGACAAAGGGTTGGTTAGAGAAAGATTGAGTCCATGTGTTGTTCTGACAGTACTCAGTCCAAAGAAAGATGGAGGCTGGAGAATGTGTACAGACTCAAGAGTAATTAACAAGATTACCATCAGGTACATATTTCCATTGCCAAGGATGGACGATTTGATGGATTGCTTGAACGGAGCAAATTTTTCTTCAAAGATTGATTTGAAAAGCGGATATCATCAGATTTGTATGAGGGAAGGAGACGAATGGAAGACATCCTTCAAGACCAATGAAGGGTTGTATGAATGGATTGTTATGTCGTTTGGCTTAACAACCGCACCGAGCACTTTTATGAGATTGATGAATGAAGTCCTGAAGGATTTCATCGGAAAATTTGTCATTGTGTATCTTGATGACATACTGATTTTCAGTAAAACAGAGGCAGAGCATCTGAAACATTTGGCTACAGTGATGAAGAGGCTACAACAAGAGAAGTTGCTAATAAACATGAAGAAATCCTCATTCACGAAGACAGAGCTCACTTATTTGAGGTTTGTTATTTCTTTAGACAAGTTGAAGATGGATCCAGATAAAGTGGAGGTGATTAAGAATTGGCCATCACCAAAGAGTGTATTTGAAGTTTGAAGCTTTCACGGATTGGATAGTTTCTATAGAAAATTCATCAGGAATTTCAGTGGAATCAGCACACCAATAATGGACACAGTGAAGAAGAGACACAAGTCTTTTCACTAGACAGAAGAAGCTAAGAAAAGCTTCAATTTGTTGAAAAGGAAAATCACGAAACAACCAATTTTGGTGTTGCCGGATTTCAAAAAGACATTTCAAGTAAAATGTGATGCAAGTGGATTTGCAATAGGGGCAGTCTTGAGCCAAGAAGACAGACCGATAGCATACTTTAGTGAGAAGCTGAACGAAGCCAAAATAAAATACTCCATGTATGACAAGTAGTTCTATGCTATTATTCAGGCATTGAAGAAATGGAGACACTATTTGATTCATAAAAGGTTTGTCTTATACAGTGACAATCATGCTTTGCAATTTGTGACTCAACAGGAGAAGTTTAATCAAAGACATGTTAAATGGGTTGAATACATGCAGAAATTTACTTTTGTAACTAAGCATATTTCTGGAACTACTAACAAAGTTGTTGATGCTTTGAGCAAGAAGTGTTTGCTATTGTAGGAGTTCAGATGATCTCAAGGAAATGTACACAGATGATCCATTGGGTTTTGATGATCTCAAGGAAATGTACACAGATGATCCAGATTTTAAGGAGGCGTATGAAGCAGCTGAGAATCCAATTCTTAGGGACAAAAGTCAATGGACAGAATACATGATCCAGGAAGGATTACTGTTTAAGGATAATCAATTTTGTATTCCAAAGTGCTCCATGAGAGAGAATTTGCTGAAGGAGAAACACAGTGGAGGATTGGTCGGGCATTTTGGTCATGACAAGACGTTCTCAAAGTTAAATGAGTCATATTTTTGGCCAGGAACGTCAAAATATTCGTGGACAGATGTAGAATTTGTCAGCATTCAAAGGGAAAGAGGAAGAATGTAGGCTTATATCAACCATTACCCATACCTAAGAGGTCATGGGATTCAGTAAGCATGGACTTTATATTGGGGCTGCCGAGAACACAAAGAGGGTTTGACTCGATATTTTTAGTGGTGGATAGATTTTCTAAAATGGCACATTTTATACCGTGTCAGAAAACCAATGACACAACTCACATTGCGAATATGTTTTTCAAAGAAGTCATTCGACTTCACGGCTTGCCAAGGAGCATAGTTTCGGATCGAGACACCAAGTTCATGGGACACTTCTGGAGAACCTTATGGAAAAAGCTGGGAACAAACTTGTCATTCAGTTTAGCTTATCATCCTCAGACGGATGGATAGACAGAAGTTTGGGAGACTTGCTGAGAAGTTTGGTGACTGAACATCGCAGTTAGTGGGACAATATTCTACCACAGGAAAAATTTTCTTATAATGATTCAATCAACAGAAGCACGGGGCAGAGTCCATTTTAAATTGTTTATGGCATGCAGCCAAGGGGAGTTTCTGAATTGAGGGATTCAGAATAGAACGCAACTAGGAGTGCTAGTGCAGAAGATTTTTCCGAGGCAATGAGGGAGCTTCATAGCCAGGTGAAGGAGCGATTGCGCAATTCGGGCTATGAGTATAAGCGCAGAGCAGATCAACACAGGCGACAACTTCAGTTCGAAGTTGGTGATTTGATCCATGCAAACTTGAGAAATGAAAGGTTCCCAAGAGGGACATATAATAAATTGAAAATGAAGAAAATTGGACTGTGTCGGATCATAAGGAAATTTGGGACAAATTCTTATGAGATCGAATTACCTGATGGAATCGAAATTTCTCCAATATTCAACATCTCAGATTTGTACCCTTATAAAGTTGACAAAGTAGAAGAAGGTAGTGAACAACCAGAGGTTCAATGGGATAAACAGATGCCAATTGTAGAGAAGCCACAGATGGAAAGCATACTGGACAAAATAATTAGTAAGAGGACCATGCGAAAGGAATATTTTGAATACTTGGTCAAGTGGAAGGGACATCCAGTTGAAGACGCCAGCTGGAAAAATGAAGCAGAGATCCAAAGGCATGGGAATACTGTGGGAGAGCTCATGGACAGGAGCCCATGAAAATTTTTCAAGAGAGGGAGTATGATGCAGGAGCATCGCCAACAACAAGCAAGTGTGGAGGTGGAAGACAGTTGGGACAAGTGCCAACGCATTTTAGCACGTTGCAAAAGTGTTTTGAGACATTTCAAAATAAATGTGCGGATGTTAATGTAATAGTTAAGAGGAAGCACACTTAGATATTGTGCATATCATGAGTGATTCGCTCTCATCTGTATCTGGTAGAGGCATTTATGTGTAGTAAATGTAAGTAGTTAGCTTTGAATTGCGGATTAGACAATTTTAAGGAGCTAGAGGGAAAACCGACTATAGACACCCTCATCTTGTATCATTGTAACATTAGCATAATCAATTGAGCATAGAGCACATAGAGGAGGAGAAGTAGAGAACTGTATTTGAAAACACCCATGTACAGAAGTCTTAAATTAATACATGAAGCTTTGATTCAGACTGATGTTGTTGTGATATTCTCTGTGTATGTATGTTGAATGCTATGCTTATAGCTATTTACTCTTTCTGTTATGCATTTGTTGTTACGCTATGTATGAATGATTTCTTGTTGAATGTTTGAAATCTGAGAGAGAGATATTAAGGAATGAGTTTCAATTGTTTCTCAACCTTAGTGAGTAAAATTCCTGCAAGGAGTGCTATGGAGTTTGTCTGCAAGGATTGGGTTCAGAGTTTCTATCTTTGAAAGCTCAGGAGGGATAACATTGTTCTCATTCTCGTGGAAGTGCAAGTTAAGCACAGGAGCTGTGCAAGGTGTGAGCAAGCCGAGTAGAGTCTTAGAGATTACAACCTGAGAGAATTGTTGAAAGACTGTTGTCACAAGGAGTTGCACAGAGTCAACCAGTTCAAATACTTAGGAGTATTTGAAGAAGTGTGGCAAGGAGTGCGTGAAGTAGGTATCCCCAGAGTACTTGAGGATTTTTTTTTAATCAAGCTCAGGAGGGATAGGGTCTTCAAAGTTGTCGAAGAGAATCTCAAGAGGGATAGTGACTTGAAGTGTTGAAAGGAGTCGTAGTGAAGTTGTTTTGTAGGTGGACAAGTTCCGTGAAGGAATACTTTGTTCATCTCGTAGGAGTTGTCAAGGAGGAATTGGACGGTCAGAATTCTCCGTAGAGAATTTGTGAAATTTCGAGAGCCGTCAAATCTTGCAGAAGAGTAGGAAAGTTACGAAAAGTATTCTTCAAGTGCAAGCTCAGGAGAGATTGGACCGTAGGATCCAAGTCGACAGGAGTCATTGGATCACTTGTGAATTCTCACTTCGGGGATTCGCGAGTTGAATGACCGAAAACCTTGCACCAAGATTCATGAAATCACGAAGTGCAAAGTCCCGATAAGGTAAGAAGTTTTGTTGTGGGGACAACATTAATAACGAGTTGAAACTTGGCATTTCAGGTTTCGGCAGTTGGAGAGTTGAGACTTTTGTCCCGAAAGTCCCGAAGTCGTGAGTTGCGATAAGGAGTAACGAGGAGTTCGGGATCTTAGCACTTTGAGTGTAGGGATACAAAGGAGGCAACATTTTGGGAAGTGAAGTTGTGAAGTGCCTAAGCTGGGGCATGAGAGACATGTGGTAGAACCACAAGGTGGGGCCCTGTTGGGCCCCAACAACTAACCCTATATTTTTACAAAATTTAAAGGGCCCCTATTAGAATCTTGATAATTATAATGAGCTACAGAATCATCCTTTTCAAATAGTTCCATTCCTTGGCTTGATTTGAGACAAACTTATGACATTCACTTTAGTATGAGACATTTATTACAAGAGTATATGTCAAAAGTTATAAACAAGTATAAAAATCTCAATTTAAACAAAAACGTTAATTTTTATCAAATGTCTACTTTCGTTTAAATTCTGATTATGTGTTTATTCTTTCGCTCATTAGCAAATTTGACTATTTTGAATAATCTGTTCAATACTTCATCAAATAATATCTTGGTTGGTTTCTCATTTTCATGAAATCATTTGGTGATGTTAATTAATTAAATTTTTTTTCCATTTTGCATCTCGTTTCAAAATAATAATAATCAAAGAATTATCTATCATTTGTTTGATTTTGTAAAAAACTAAAATTAATATTTTTTCTCCATTAACTTGAAGATTCTAGATCATATTTGAAAACAAATTATAAATAATGTTTGTTTATAAGTTATAGTTAGTTTAAATTCATTTTTTATTTTTCTAGATTTTGTTTTATTCACAATTTTTAGGTTATTAATTTAGGTTTCTTTTTGTTTCACAGGTTTCTATTATCAAATATTTGATACGGATATGATCATGGCTTGATTTTATTACCCAAATACGTTCAAGATGATTGATCCAAAAATAATTTTGGATTGCTACAAATAATTTTCTGAGCAACAACAAATAAAATTTGGAAAGGCGTCAAGATCAGAGAGAGGATTTTGCAAAACTGATTATAGCCAAACTGTGAGGAATTTGAAGAAACGGTTGAAAACCCACAACCAAAATGGACCCATTTACTTTATGCGTAGATATTTTGCCAAACAAATGCACGATTTGAGATATATTTGGGTCTCTTTTGGAGACAAATTTCATGTTGCGGAAATTAATAGTGACGCCCAAATTGTTCATTCATTTTATAAATATATGAGAAAGATCAGAGCCAAAGGGATCCAAGAATTGGAGCGAAGGATTTTAATCCTTTCTCTTTTGTATATTGTTGCTTTTGTAAACTTTTTATTTCTTTTCAAATGGAGTAATGGATGGCTGGTATCTTTGGGAGAATGGATGAATATTTTCAAAGAAGAATATGGAATTCTAGGTTGATTAATGGCTTTTGTCCTGTAAGTAAAATGGTTTTGTTTTCATTATAATATATTCATATTCTTTGAATAATTGATTATGCATTGATTTAAATAGCTTTAGTCTTTTTTATCAATACATGGTTAATTATTATCATTTATGTATTAATTTTTCCAATCTTTAAAGTCTATTATCCAAAACATTTCTTCCAGGACTACAGAATGGACAAGTAATTTCAAAACTTAATAGAACGACATATATGCATTTTGGCTTTAGCCTTTTGTTTATAATGTTTTTATTTATGGTTTTTAAATTCTATTACATGTGCAGGTCTGATATCTTTAGATTAAATGATCTGTGATGTGTAGGAGGTTTATATTATAAATACCATCTATCATTTGCTCCATCAAAATACAAATGCTATGATTATATCTTCGATTTAAATAATGAGATTTATCTTTGAGTTTTAAATTGAATGATTAAATGCATAGATTGCTTTCAGATTTATCTTGTTGTAATCATGTATAATTATGAGATCACAGGTTTATGTTTGTGTTTCCTTTTCTGTCATTAAAACCTAAGCTGCCAATACATATTCTAAATTTATTTAGAACAGTCATAAGGTTCAATGCAGATTTCTCTCTTGGACATGGCAGTTGGATGTTCACCACTCATGCAGATGCTTGGATACACCTCACTAATTCACTGACATGATAACTTCTTTGTATTTTTATGTCATTTTGCAAGATACCAGATATATAAAATATGCAGAACAAAAATAAAATGCTAGAAATGGCAGAATAACAATAAAATATCCAGCATAATATTCACAATACACAGAAATGATATACGAAATAGTAATAGAAAAGCACTTTGATTCAGAAAGCAATGTTCACAGGCCTCTTCGAGGGGGCAACCTCCAATCGAGCAGCGCTCTGTTACAATAATCTCCAAGCTAGGGTTTTCATACCCTCGACCCTTATTTATACTAAATATGTCTATTAAGAGAAGCATCTAGAGGAAGATCCTTCTAGAAGCGAAAGCTTCTATTAGGTCTTCTTACATCCGCCTTATTCTATTTTATTGAATGGCCTTATTAATATTGACCTTTATTACATCCGAATACATTGATCTACCTATGTGCGGGTTAGGACCTTAACATGTCCACCCCCTTAAAAACAACCTTGTCCTCAAGGCTTGAGATGTGGAAATTGCTGCAGAATGGTAGCTGGTTCCCAAGTGGCATCTGCTGAAGTCATATCTTTCCACTGTACTAGCACTTCCTTGATGGTTCTTTGATGCAGGCGATGCTCCCTCTTGTCCAAAACTACTTCTGGTTGTAGCCAAATGGATCCTTCTTCAGCTAACTCTGGAAGGTTGGTTTGTATTTGGCACCTGGTTCCAATCACCTTCTTCAAGCATGAAACATGAAAAACAGGATGTAGCTTCGACTGACTGGGTAGGGCTAACTGATATATGACTTGTCCCACACACTTGAGAACTGTGTAAGGGCCATAAAATTTGGGTGCTAGCTTATGACACTACTCGGCCTTGAGGGAAGTTTGCTTATATGGTTGCAGTCACAGAAACACCTGATCCCCTTCTACAAATTGACCTTTGGAGTGACCTTGATCTGCTTGCTCCTTCATTCTATTCTGGGCCATGACCAAGTTCTCTTTAAGGGTACGAAGGATATCCTCTCGGACTGTAAGTGTTTGGTCAACCGCCTGGACCTTCGAGGTACCCGGTAAGTATGAGAGAACTGAAGGTGGCTTCTGT
>JASDQU010738339.1:141842-152599 GCA_032191745.1 Picea mariana | reverse complement strand
TTCTGGGATGGTATGAAACAGGACATCCCAGAAAAAGGAACGTTTGACTCAGTCATATGTTTTGGTGAACCCTGAGTGCGCTGCTGTGGGTGTAGCATGAAGCTCAGAAAGTACCGTGGATTTGAGCTTGGATTGTTTACTTAAATACAAGCAGCCTTTGTATAGAAGCTCATCTTGGATCTAGGAGTACCCTGGGGGAGTCTGAGCCTTGTTCTGCAGTTGCTGGATTAGATGCGAACTTTTGGGGTCTTGAAGCCATTCCTGGTGCACAACTTGCAGCCAATCGGGTATAATGAAGGAAAGAGAAAAAAGGGATCCTTCGTCTTCATATTTCCGGGATAGTGCATCTGCCACAACATTGTCTTTGCCCTTCTTGTAAATGATCTCATAATCATATCCAAAGAGCTTAGTGACCCATTTTTGTTGCTCCTAGGAGGAAATGTGTTGTTCCAGAAAGTACTTGAGGCTTTGATGGTCGGTCTTAATTTGGAATCATTGCCCCAAGAGATAAGGATGCCATAATTCAACGACATGCAGAATCGCCAACATTTCTTTTTCATAAATGGGTTTTCCTAGATTCTTTTCAGACAGTTGCTTGCTAGTGAAGGCCAAAGGTCGACCCTCTTGCATAAGGACAGCACCAATTCCTTTCCCTGAGGCGTCACATTCCAACACAAATGTCTTTGTGAAGTCGGGAAGGGCCAGAATCGGAGTGGTGCACATGGTCGTCTTCAAGGTTTGAAAAGCTTGAGCAGCTGCTGGGGTCCAAGTGAAAGAGTTCTTTTTTAGGAGAGCTGTGAGAGGTGCTTCAATCTTTCCATAGTTCTTAACGAACTTGCGATAATACCCTGTGAGGCCCAAAAATCCATGCAATATTTTGAGATTTTTTGGGTGCGGCCAGTCTTGCATAGCTTCAATATTTTTCGAGTCCACCCTGACGTCATCCTTGCCCACCAGATGACCCAAGTATTCTACTTCGTATGCACCAAAAGCACATTTGGACTGTTTCAGGAAAAGCTGGTGCTGAGAGTGTAGGATGAGAACTTGATCCACATGAGTAATATGGTCAGTCCATGTCTTGCTATATATGAGGATATCATCAAAGAAAACTAAGACAAAATGACGGAGAAAAGGGCGGAAGACATGGTTCATGAGGCTCTGAAAGGTGGAGGGGGCATTACACAAACCAAAGGGCATGACCAAAAACTCATAGTGGCCCTCATGAGTGTGAAAGGCCATCTTGGGAATGTCAGACTCTTTCATACATATTTGGTGGTAGCCCGAGCAGAGATCAAGTTTGGTGAAGAATTGGGCGCCACTCAATTCATCCAGGAGGTCATCAATGATAGGAATAGGAAATTTGTCTTTGATGGTTAGTTTGTTGAGAGCACGAAAGTCAAGACACATTCTCCAAGAACTTATTTCTTCAGTACCATGACGACTGGAGAGGAGTAAGGGATCGTACTAGGACGGATGACGCCGGCAATAAGGAGCTCCTGGACCATTTTTTCAATTTCATTTTTTTGTGCAAAGGGGTGGCGATATGGATGTATATTGGGGGGAAGGCTGCCTGGGACAAGGGGAATGGAATGATCATGGACACCGTGGGAAGGAGGGAGTCCTTGGGGAGTGGAAAATACTGTTTGATGTTTAGAAAGGAGGGCTTGGAGGTCTTGGGGCACGGGTGGGATCTCTGTGGCTTGTATGGCGTGGAGTTGGGCTATGACACCAGAATGACCTTTTTTGAGCAATTTTTCCATGCGATGAGAACTGATGACTTCAGGAGAGCCCGCAGTGATGCCTTGAAATTTATATTTGTGGCCTCCTTGGTCAAATTGCATGGTTAAGTTCTGAAAATCCAGGAGAATGGGACCCAAGGTTCTTAGCCATTCGACACCCAACACAATGTCACAACCACCCATGTCAATAGCAAACACATGGGATTTGAGGTGGTAGTCACCTATTTGGAGACGCACATTTTCACAGCGCCCCCCACATTTCATAGAACCACCATTGGCAATCATGATTTGGAAATTGTTGACAACATGGATGTAGCAATGGGTTTCTTGGGCAATGCAACGATGAATAAAATTGTGGGCGCTGCCACTATCAACCAAGATGATGACCTTTCGGTGCTTGATGTATCTGATTAGATTGAGGGTTTGGGGGGCAGAGAAGTTGGTGACAGCATTGAGGGAAATGATTGGTTCCACTTCAGAAGGGTCGGAGGGAGGGTTTATGTCAGAAATTTATGGTGACTCAGGCATAGGGGGGTGTCAACATCTTCTTCCTGAATATCCTCAGAGATGGCCATAAAGAGATTTTGTTCCTTACATTTGTGGCATGTGAAATATTTGTCATCACAATTATAACAGAAGCCTTTGAGTTGGCATTCATCCATTTCAGCCCTGGTCAATTTTTGGATTTTTAATGGGGTGGAGGGAGTACTGGGTTTACTGGTTTAGGGTGCGGGATAAAGGAAGGCTTATGGTTTTGAGAGGAAACAATTTTTTGTGCTTCTTTAGCTTTTTTGGTAGCCTCCACCCAAGTCGTAGGTCGAGCCATGAGGACATGGGCCCGAATCTCCTCCTTGAGGCCACTGATAAAACACTCTCGAAAGAAAGCATCAATCATGCCTTCTGTTCGAAAATCCAGACGCTCAAATGCAGCTATGAAGTCTTCGACTGTGCCTGATTGCTTCAATTTTGTCAAATGGCGCAAATGGTTGGTGTCAATGTCAAAGCATTCATAAATCTCAACAACAAATTGGGTCCAAGCAATATACCCTTGACGGAAAGTTTTTCTCCATTGNTCGAGCCATGAGGACATGGGCCCGAATCTCCTCCTTGAGGCCACTGATAAAACACTCTCGAAAGAAAGCATCAATCATGCCTTCTGTTCGAAAATCCAGACGCTCAAATGCAGCTATGAAGTCTTTGACTGTGCCTGATTGCTTCAATTTTGTCAAATGGCGCAAATGGTTGGTGTCAATGTCAAAGCATTCATAAAGCTCAACAACAAATTGGGTCCAAGCAATATACCCTTGACGGAAAGTTTTTCTCCATTGCCACCATTGCCAGCGTTCTTGATCTAGATGGAGAACACCATACCGAAGTTTAGCCAAGTCATCTGTAATGTTGTAGAGAGAGAAATAATGTTCCATTTGTGTGACCCAACCAGTGGGGTCCGAGCCATCAAATTTGGTTACATCCACCTGCGGAAGGCGTATGTCCCTTTGAAAGTGATGGGGTTGAAAGGAATGGGAAAAAGTTTCACCTGCAGTCTTTTTATGTGCATCAGGAAAAGAGTCATCGGTAGGGAGCTTGAGTTTGGTGCAGAGTGCGGTAAAGACAGATTCAAGATGGGTGGTTAGTTCGTGTTTGACTTCCGCCATTGCGGACTACACGACTACATTTACGGATGCATTCATGGAGGCATCACAGGAGGCAATAGTAGCACTGAGTTGTTGCACTTCTTATTGGGTCTCAAGTAAACTAGATTGTAGGGTGGTGAAGCAAGACTCTAGTTCTTGGTTACAGGTATGGGCCATGATGATGGGTGAACTGAAAAGGGAGCGGGCGGGGTCAGAAATTTTTGCAGAAAAATGATATGGATGAAAGTGATAAGGGAGAAGAGATGAATCTAATGGAATAGGTCTCAAATAATGGTGAAAAAATTTCCAGACATTTTTTTTTTTTTTTTACAGCTGCGAGCTTATGCTTTGGTCTGAAGAATGCTGCAGTGCTGAAATCCCCAAATTTTGAACCATAGAGTATTTAATTAGCAACCCGAACATAGATGTGTGTCAATAGATCTCGCCGGTTTAATTTGTTTATGTTGTTGTTTATGTTCCCCAAGGGTTAGGTATTCAAGGGTTGTACAGACAAGGGTTTGCCCTGTGCTATAGCTCTATGATATACATGTGGGGTCCAACAGTAGTACTCGACCCAATATCTCAGGGCACTAACTAAGGAGGATAGATTGTACCCTTAGCCATACTACCCGACTACCCAGGTACTAGAGAGTATACTCCCAAGTGCTATTCTCAGTGACACTATAGCAGTCTGGTGGCCGATAGGTTTATCTAAAGAGGGCTTCAGGAAATCTAGGCCGATCCATACACAGGTGCTGTCTGATGCGCTACCACTTGAAGGGGTACCAACAGGGGTTACAAGGGTGGCCAACAAATGTGCACTTAAGAACCACTTGTATTTCCTGCGTGTATGAATCCCTCAACCGCGAGTTTATGCGCGTAACGAAAGATCTCTGTGGCTTAAAGATTCCGGAATATGTCTCTACCCTGAAAAAAAAATACCCACAATTTCTGCCAAGGAAAGTGCTCTGATACCACTTGCAAGATACTAGATATACAAAATATACAGAACATAAATAAAATGCTAGAAATGGCAGAATAACAGTAAAATATCCAGCATAATCTTCACAATACACAGAAATGATATACGAAATAGCAATAGAAAAGCACTTTGATTCAGAAAGCAATGTTCACAGGCCTCTTCGAGGGGGAAACCTCCATTCGAGCAGCGCTCTATTACAATAATCTCCAAGCTAGGGTTTTCATACCCTCGACCCTTATTTATACTAAATATGTCTATTAAGAGAAGCATCTAGAGGAAGATCCTTCTAGAAGCGGAAGCTTCTATTAGGTCTTCTTACATCCGCCTTATTCTATTTTATTGAAAGGCCTTATTAATATTGACCTTTATTACATCCGAATACATTGATCTACCTATGTGCGGGTTAGGACCTTAACACATTTACATATTATTGAAACTAGAATGTATGGTTCAGCTTTGACTATCCACATGTTCATGTTTCATTAAATTTTTTTGCAAGATTCTTTAAATTTATAAAAGAAAAACAATAAATATTTTTATGTGCTTTCTTTATCTGCTTCCTAGAAGCAATCATTTTTCACATCAATTTTCGTAAGTTTCAATTAAAACTTGCAGCTTGTAAATCATGTAAATAAATGAGACTTGTATATCTTCTACTTAAATACAACTACTACAGTTACATTAGAACATATGTACATATATATATATATATATAGTGTTTAGTAATTAGTTAGTTATTTCTATCTTTTATTCGTTTCTTTTAGGATTCTTAGATGAGCTAACGGAGCCATTAAATCCATCAGAACAGGTTACACCAAATGGCTTGGGTTATTTAGACAACCCCGGACCAGATCTATTCTTCCAGTTGACGAACGATCATTTTTGCCCGTCAACAAATGGCGCTAGAAGGAGGGCCAGACTAACAAGCTGGCCTTGCAAGAGTGTTTGTTTCAAATTTATTAATTTATCATGGCTCCCCAAATCATTGTGATGGAACATGCTTTCCACTTCTCATTACCTGATATTCCCAACAAGACAATCTCTCTCTTGTCCAAAATCACCTTTGATGGTGGGGGGAATGTATCTGCAAAAGACCATATTAACAAGTTTTGGTGTAAATGCATCAAGCATGATATTTCTGATTTAAAGGTTTTGTGCAGATTGTTTTCTTTTACTTTCAGGGGTCAGTTTAAACATTGGTTTGAGTCTTTTCCAACATATCACATTTTTGATTGGTTTTAGTTTGTAGATGAATTTTTAGATGCTTTTGAAATCTATGATTACAATCAATTATGTGAAGAATTTCAGACTTTGCTAATCAATGGCGATTCATCTTCAAAAGGCTTTTCGACAAGAATCCATCATATTTTTTGTAAATTTAATCTTGATGACATTCCATTTGTATTAAATCTCCTCTATGATGCTTGCATCCAGTCATATTCGATCGCAAATGATGAAACAGTTACAAATACTATCACTCAATTGCAAGAAGAATTGTGTTCATAGGATGAGAGGGATCCATCCGAAAATGTTGAACAAGCAAGGGAGGTAGAATCTATTGAAAATGTTCTTACTGAGAATCAAATTGGTTTTTCCTCTGAATCATTGTATTTTTAGTCCTCGACCGTCGTGGAAGAAGATTCGATGTTGGGACAAGGTGACTTTCCTCGTTCTCCTAACTCTTGCTCTAATCAGTATTTAAATTCAGTTATTGAAGAAGACTTAGGTGATGAAAATGATCTTAAGCATTCTAACATTCCAATGAAACTGATTAGAGATGTAGATCTGCATTTGGAAGAAGAAACCTTAAACCCTCATCTACAAAACGTACCTTATCAACATGAAAGATCAAATGTTTTTCATGAAATTTTTGAATTATCTATTGTAAAAGAGGCAAATTTAGATGATCATATTATGGTGAAGAATTTATCACCAAAATGGAGTGAAAGTTTTAATGAAAATGAAGAGGAATGTTTTGAGAATACCATTGTTAAATATCATAGCTCAAGATATTCTTTTCATGTGCTTATTTCTGATTCCTTTTACTCTTTATATCCCAATATCTTCTTAGATTCTGGTGGATTTGATACTTTACCCACGGTATCTTACTCTTTGCCACCACAATCCAATCTTTTCGATATGCCAAAATTTGGTGAAACTAATTCCAAACATAACACTTATCAAGTCGGATTTGATGCTCTTTCACTTTCATCACTCGAATGGAAAAATGACATGTTGCAAGATGATTTTACACGATTTATTTTTGAAAAATACAATGCACTCATCCTTATGGACATCGAATATTCTACATTGCATATTCGTTCTTTGATTAGTTCGAATTTTAATGTCTATGCTTCACATTTTGAAACGATCAATTTCATCAAAGGAAACATTCAAACCAATAATCTAACTGATTTCATGAATCCTCTTATGATGTGTTCCCCATTGATATATCCATTTCATTAAAGTAATATTTTGCATCCTAATTTTTATGACATGATCTCAGAATGGCTTGAAGATTCGTATCTAAAAAATCTTCATAATAAAGATAAAGTTGTGCTTGTTTTGTTTCTACCTAGATATCTATGAAGTAAGCATCACATGTTTTTTTTAGATCCTCCGTGTGAAGAAATTGATGAACACTTAGAGAATTGTCAGGAGGATGGGGCATTTCGGCTTTGGCAGATGGTTATGTCAGGTCCCCGTAATATTAACAAGTTTTCCAAACTTACTTCCACTCTTCCATGCCATTGTGACCCGTATCACGACCAAATTGCAGAGTGGTTGGAGGATTCATACAAAAAGAATGTTCAAGGGAATGGTAAGGTCATGCTTGCTTTGTTTTTAAATGATGATGATAAAGGTAAGTATGATATATTTTTGTTATTTTTTGATATACTGCCATTCTTGTTAGTAATATTTGATCTTGTTTCCATTGCAGGATTGGAGTTACTCCGATGGCTACATTGGAAGCATGACTTCACTTAATATTTTTGATTTGTTTAGTAGTTAGAGTAGGTTTAGGAGTAGGTTTTCCTTTAGTTTTATTTATCAATATTTCTTTGTGTAATAATTTAGTTATGAACACAAGCGTGCACACCAAGAGAACCATAATATGAATGTTGTCAGGAAAGTCCACTTTAAATCTTTTTCTCTCTATTTATCATTGAATATTTCTTTTCAAAAACGTAGTATCATCATGAAAACTTTAAATGGAAAGTAAAAAGATAAGTAAATTTAAACTATCAATTCAACCCTGACCCAAGGTGCCACGAGTAGGACTGCACTCATCTTAATAAGGATTTTTTTTATTTTTAGTCTCTTTTATTTTTAATAATAATGCTTGGTCAAAGTAACATCTTATGCATCACTATCTTAAGAAAAGAACTTGCTCGCACATGATAGTTTATATGATTTAGTTCTTCCTTTATTTTACAGTGAGATGATAGTGGATACAAAAACTCATGTTTTTCTTTGGCCAAAATCATTTCCTGAAAAGTTTTATTTTGTTGTTTTGATTTTGTGTACTTATGATTTTGAATCCCATTAATAAAATTTGATTTGGTTTGTTGTGTGTTTTTGTTTTCTTTGATTATTTTGAATGAGTTTTCTTCTTATCTTTCTTTTTTGAATCAATATATTTCTGATCAAAGAAATATTGTCGAAGGAAGCATTTATTTTAAGATTTGTGTTTTCAAGCAAATTGAAATAGTTCAAAGAGGTCCTGATATTAAGATATAGCTCAGACAATTGATTTTTAAGTCAATTGTCACTTTCATTTTGTCCTCAAATTATCTTTGCTAGAGTATTACACCAGAGATATGGTTTAAATCTTTGAGAATTACGATGATCTTTAAACTTTTTACACCATCCATATTCTTAAGGAATCACTTTTAACTGCTTCCCCATTCTCTAGATGATTTCTTAAAGGAAATCTAAAATCTCTAAACCATGATAAAACTTCCAGTTATGAAAGAAAATAAATAACATGGTCAACTATTTACCTGTATTGCAATTAACCTCGAGTATCACCCCGCTCTCTTTGTCATCAAGAAATCTATGATTGTATTATTATTTAAAATTTGCATAAGAGGGTTGAAAGCACTTATGTGTGGGAAGTGTGTGTAAACTCGTCAGGGTATTGAACAGGCTCATTGGCAGCGGGTAAATGCACACATGATACCAAGACAACTTTGTCGGGGTACTGAACAGGCCTGCTGGCAACGAAACAATGTCGGGTCGAGAGGTAGCAGGTATATGTTTTTAAATTATCTTTTATGGAAGTATATATCATGTGGATACAACTATTGGATGAGATTAAATCATTTGAGTGGGTTGAATGACATCCCTGTCGAGGCTATGGACGCCTGCTAGCAGAAGTGGCTCTGTCAACGGTATTGAAGTTATTTTATAAACATTGTGACTCTTTGATTAAGATATTATTTCAATTTATAATTCTCTGCAAAGAAAATTCTATTGTCTGGTTATAACATTGAGCTTATCCTAATACTATATAGTCTCAGAGTGAATTTATTTTAGGGAGCTTAAATCCTTTTTCAAGTCTTCTTATTTTCTTCCTAAGATGAAATATTACCAGATCAGAGGTAACTGCTTCACCCAGTAAGTCTCCATTTGTTGGGCCCCAACAACTCCCCCCATATTTTTACAAAATTTAAAGGGCCCCTATTAGAATCTTGATAATTATAATGAGCTACAGAATCAACCTTTTCAAATAGTTCCATTCCTTGGCTTGCTTTTAGACAAACTTAAGACATTCACTTTAGTATGAGACATTTATTATAAGAGTATATGTCAAAAGTTATAAACGAGCATAAAAATCCCAATTTAAACAAAACGTTAATTTTTATCAAATGTTTACTTTCGTTTAAATTATGATTATGTGTTTATTCATTTGCTCATTAGCAAGTTTGACTATTTTGAATAATCTGTTCAATACTTCATCAAATAATATCTTGGTTGGTTTCTCATTTTCATGAAATCATTTGGTGATGTTAATTAATCAAATGTTTACTTTTGTTTAAATTATGATTATGTGTTTATTCATTTGCTCATTAGCAAGTTTGACTATTTTGAATAATCTGTTCAATACTTCATCAAATAATATCTTGGTTGGTTTCTCATTTTCATGAAATCATTTGGTGATGTTAATTAATTAAATTMTTTTTTCATTTTTTATCTCATTTCAAAATAATAATAATCAAAGAACTATCTATCATTTGTTTGATTTTGTAAAAAACTAAAATTAATATTTTTTCTCCATTAACTTGAAGATTCTAGATCATATTTGAAAACAAATTATAAATAATGTTTGTTTATAAGTTATAGTTAGTTTAAATTCATTTTTTATTTTTCTAGATTTTGTTTTATTCACAATTTTTAGGTTATTAATTTAGGTTTCTTTTTGTTTCACAGGTTTCTATTATCAAATATTTGATACGGATCTGATCATGGCTTGATTTTATTACCCAAATACGTTCAAGATGATTGATCCAAAAATAATTTTGGATTGCTACAAATAATTTTATGAGCAACAACAAATAAAATTTGGAAAGGCATCAAGATCAAATAGACGATGTTGCATAATTGATTACAGCGAAACCGTGATGAATTTAAAGAAACGGTTGAAAACGTAGAACCAAAATGGACCCATTTACCTTTAGTGTAGAGATTTTCCCCAAATAAGGCATGATTTGAGATATATTTGGGTCTCGTTTAGAGGCAAATTTCAGGTGGCGGAAATTAATAGTGATGCCCAGACTGTTCATTCATTTTATAAATATATGAGAAAGATCAGAGCCAAAGGGATCCAAGAATTGGAGAGGAGGATTTTAATCCTTTCTCTTTTGTATATTATTGCTTTTGTAAACTTTTTATTTCTTTTCAAATGGAGTAATGGATGGCTGGTATCTTTGGGAGAATGGACGAATATTTTCAAAGAAGAATATGGAATTCCAGGTTGCTTAATGGCTTTTGTCCTGTAAGTAAAATGGTTTTATTTTCATTATAATATATTCATATTCTTTGAATAATTGATTATGCATTGATTTAAATAGGTTTAGTCTTTTTTATCAATACATGGTTAATTATTATCATTTATGTATTAATTTTTCCAATCTTTAAAGTCTATTATCCAAAACATTTCTTCCAGGACTACAGGATGGACAAGTAATTCCAAAACTTAATAGAACGACATATATGCATTTTGGCTTTAGCCTTTTGTTTATAATGTTGTTATTTATGGTTTTTTAATCCTGTTACATGTGCAAGTCTAATATCTTTAGATTAAATGATCTGTGATGTGTAGGAGGTTTATATTATAAATACCATCTATCATTTGCTTCATCAAAATACAAATGCTGTGATTATATCTTCGATTTAAAT
>JASDQU010738339.1:120996-141819 GCA_032191745.1 Picea mariana | reverse complement strand
AAATGATGAGATTTATCTTCGAGTTTTAAATTGAATGATAAAATGCATAGATTGCTTCCAGATTTATCTTGTTGTAATCATGTATAATTATGAGATCACAGGTTTATGTTTGTGTTTCATTTTCTATCATTAAAAGCTAAGCTGCCAATACATGTTCTAAATTTATTTAGAACATTCATAAGGTTCATTGCAGATTTCTCTCTTGGACATGGCAGTTGGATGTTCACCACTCATGCAGATGCTTGGATACACCTCACTAATTCACTGATAGGATAACTTCTTTGTATTTTTATGTCATTTACATATCATTGAAACTAGAATGTATGGTTCATCTTTGACTATCCACATGTTCATGTTTCATTAACTTTTTTTGCAAGATTCTTTAAATTTATAAAAGAAAAACAGTAAATATTTTTATGTGCTTTCTTTATCTGCTTCCTAGAAGCAATCATTTTTTGCATCAATTTTTGTAAGTTTCAATTAAAACTTGCAGGTTGTAAATCATGTAAATAAATGAGACTTGTATATCTTCTAATTAAATACAACTACTACAGTTACATTAGAACATATGTACATATATATATATATATATATATATATATATATATATATAGTGTTTAGTAATTAGTTAGTTATTTCTCTCTTTTATTCGTTTCTTTTAGGATTCTTAGATTAGCTAACAGAGCCATTAAACCAGTCAGAATAGGTTACACCAAACGGCTTGGGTTATTTAGAAAACCCCAGACCGGATCTATTCTTCTAGTTGACGGACGATCATTTTCGCCCGTCAATAGGCCCATGTATTTGATAGGAGGACACACGTTGTCAGGAGGAAAGGAGTCAACACTCCGTTGACTTTTCGCGTCTCGGGGATTTGCGGGAAGAGCACAGAGGCTCAACCCTTTGACTTGCAAAGTCGCGAAGTCACGGTGGAAGCTAGTATTTAGCCTAGCCGTTGGTCACGCATAGAGAGCGCTGACAAAGAGGGGCCATACCCGTATCGATATTTTAGGTCTTGCAAGATTGGAAAGGAAGAGTCAGGAGCTTCGACTCACGAACTCATGAGATTGTGAGTTGCAACAAGCACCTTTGGGAATAGGCCTTAGTCATAGCGTTGTGGTCACTTGGAGAAGGTGGAGCTCTTGCCTAGTGCTATTCACACAGGGGATTTCCCGAAGGACCTATGGACCAATAATTTGTGATTCCAATAGGGAATAGAAAGAGTCAATCCGATTCAATGGCAGAAATTTGAATGATCCTGTAGCAGACCTTGACCCGAGGGCCGATAGAGGGTTGGGGGTCTACGTCACGGTGTGATTGGCACTTTCCATGCCCAACCTCATTCTATCCAAAACTCTAGCAACAACCCCAAATCCATTTCTTCTAATGTTCAAAATGCTTCATCTCCTACCCCTCCCATCGGTAAGACTTCTGAGGTAAACTCTGTTCAATCTGCCCCCGCCGGTAAAAATAAATTCAAAAAAGGAAAGGGTAAGAACAAGGAGGATAAAAATAATCCGCAATCTGAGAAAACCAAAACACCACCTGTTGACGATAAGGATAAGCGCAAACTCTGATACCCTTGTCTTATCTGTGGTGATGATCACTACACTAAGGATTGTCCACGACGAGCCGAGGTTACTAAGTTCCTTCAAGGGACCCCGAAACCCCCCACTCCGGCCATGTTGTCACAACCCTTCCCTTCTCAACAATAGGCCCAATTGGTCATTCATGACCAACCTTCCCCCTCCAATACATCCTATGTCTTAATGTGTACAGGTGATTCAAAGAAGAATGACATCACACTTTCCACTCGAGCCAAAGATTATTCTTCCTCCAAAGAAAAGGTTGATTCAATACCTCCTTTGTTGGTCCAACCATCTCCCACGACTCCACCTACCAATGGTCTTCTTCATATTGAACGATCGAGCCTAGAAATAGTTATTTGCCCTCCCCTAAAGGGTGTTGCTCGAAAATCGACTTTCAATCCTCATGCATGTGCTGCCTAGAGCTACAGTATTGTTGAAGATTTGTCCAAAGCACCGTCCGTGATGTCATCCCTTGAAGTCCTTCAGAGTTGTCCTATACAACGGAAGGCACTATTGAAAGCTATTGGTGGAATCGACCCTACGGATACAAATTTAATAATTTTTTACTTGGAAGATCACATTCCAAGGTTACCCCCTCAACTCACATTCCAAATACAAGTTATTGTCTCCGACAAAAAAATTTGTAGAAGAGTTATTGATGAGGGTGCCTCGACGTGTGTCATGTCTATTACCTATTGGAAATCCATCGGCTTTCCTCCTTTAATGAAATCCCACAACATGCTCAAAGCCTTCAATGGATTTGTTTTTAAGCCTTACAGTGTCCTCCCTTCATTGCCTATTACGTTAGAAGGAAAAATGGTCAATGTTGAAGTGGAGGTCTTTGACACTCCTCTTGATTAAAACCTTCTACTTGGCCATAGCTAGATTGATTCCATGCATGCAGTTGTGTCCACTCTTTTCCATGTCGTGCATTTCCCACAACAAGGAAAAGTAGTTACCATAGACCAATTGGCCTTATTTCACTTTGATGCACATACTGGCAACGTACCTTTCATTGCAAAAACCCCCCTGGATATGAGAACGTTGGTGTCAGTCTTCTTAGAGATTCCTCTTTGATGGGTACTTTCCCCATTCCACCACCCGATGTTCCACATCCGTTTATCTCCTCGATCAACATGATCTCCACCTATGTTCATGGAACCCCTACATCTTACGACCCGTGGATCATACCCAACCCCGACGATCATCTTCGTTATGGCGATGAAATGCCTTTGAGTCTGGTCGAATCTGCTTATCAAGCCATTCAATCAGCAACCCCTTCTACCCCCTCTCTTGGTTATTTATCTCCGCATCCATTCCATGTCATTTTTCCCATGGACAAGATGATTATGTCTGTTATATCCATGGAAGACACCCCTTGGGATGATGGACATCGTCATTCCAGCCTCTTCCTGGAACAACACTCCATTGAGGGTTACCAACAAATCTTGACCCCGTCGACCATTATCATCATTTCTACCATTCCTGAGTCTACACACGATATGTTCTACGAAGGGAACTTAAGTAATATCTCACCCACCATCCCCCTCGACATATCCATAAAACCTAGATTTGTTGAAAATGTGCATATCGGAGCTTCATGTTCCCATGATGAATTTGTCACCTACAAGTCTCTTTTCCAAGAATTTTGTGACGTCTTCATATGGAGCTATGAATAAATGTTAGGGATTGACCCTAACATTGTGATACATGAGATTAATACATACCCGTGTGCTAAACCCATCCGAAAATGACTTTGCCCGATCCACCCACGTAAAGCAGCCGCTATCAAGCTTGAAGTTGAGAAACTTCTCAAAGTTGGCTTTATTTACCCCGTGGCTCTAACTAACTAGGTTTCCAATCTTGTTCTGATTAACAAGAAACAAGGCACGATCTACATGTGTGTTGATTATAGAGACATTAACAAAGCTTATCCTAAAGACAACTTTCCTACCCCCTTTGTTGACCAGATCATCGATGATTGTGTCTGAAGTGAAATATTCTCTCTGATGGATGGTTTCTCTGGATATAATAAAATCAATATCGTACCCGCGGACCAACACAAGACCGCTTTTATTTGTCCTTGGGGCACTTTCGCTTACTGAAAACTTCCATTTGGTTTAAAGAATGTCGATGAAACTTTTCAACGTGCTATGCCTTATGCCTTTCATGATATAAAGAACATTGTGCAGCCATATCTCGATGACTTACCCACTCATTCCATGCGCCTTGTAGATCATCCAATACACCTCCACGCCATTTCCTTCGATGTCGGTTTTATCATATACGCTTGAATCCCCACAAATGTGTTTTTTGCATAGAATCTAACCGACTTCTGGGATTTATTGTTTCATGTCAAGGGATTAGGGTAGATTGTTTGAAGGTCGAGGAAATTCTCAATCTGCCTCCACCTTTCTCACTTCGCCAATTACAAAGTTTTCAAGGGAAGGCAAACTTTCTCCGTCGTTTCATCCTGAACTATACTGAGCTAACTCTTGGATTTACACGACTGCTCAAGAAAGGTTTTGAGTTCATATGGGATACCACTACCAAAAAATCTTTTGAATCTTTGAAACTATCTTTGACACATACCCCACTACTCTTCCCACCTGATTATAGTCAGGATTATTTACTTTACCTTGCAGCCTTAGACTATACCATCGCTATGGTTCTCGTCCAGGAGGATGATTCTCATGACGAACATGTCATCTATTACTTGAGTCGGAGTCTCACGACTACCGAAACCAAGTATTTACATGTTAAAAAACTGGCCTTGGCAGTCGTCCAAGCTATTCAACATTTCCAGCACTATATCTTTTTTCGCAGGACTACGGTAATTTCTAACTGCAACCCTATGCAGCACATTCTTACACGCCAATTACCAGGGGGAAAATACTCCAAACGGATTGTAATACTCCCAGAGTTTGATTTAGAATTCGAATGCCCTAAGTCCAAGAAATTCTTGGTGTTTGCTGAGTTGATATGTGACCTTCCCTACTCTAAGACGGAAAATGTAGTAGAAGATTCATTACCTGATGAATCCCTTTTCTTGATCAGTTCCGCTGACCTTTGGTATGAAGATATCATTATATATCTCCAGACCTAGACTTTTCAGCCCAATTTGTCTAGCACTGACCACTGTCGAATATGCTACCAAGCCCGTTAGTATATTATTCTCGGTGATACTCTTTATCGTCATGGGATTGACTCAATTTTTCGACGCTGCCTCACGTTTGATGAAGCCGAGAAAACCCTGAATGACTGCCATTTTGGAGCCCGTGGTGGTCACATGTCTGGGTATGCTACTTCCCAGAAGATCTTATGAGAAGGGTATTTTTGGCCTTCTTTATTCAATGATTATATAATTGCTGTCCAAAAATGCCACGCTTGCCAAACCTACAACAATAAAATACGATCACACCCTACTCCTCTACAGCTTGTGGTCTCCGTTGGTCCTTTTGTGAAATGGGGTATTGATTTCATAACATGTCACCCTCACTCAGCCAGGGGGCATGGATACATTATTGTAGCCATAGATTATTTTACAAAATGGGTCGAGGCGATGCCAACATTTGATAATACTAGAAGGATTTTAGCATTATTTATATTCAATCACATCATTGCTCGATTTGGTGTTCCTCAAGATATCGTTACTAATCACGGTGGCCACTTTAGAAACTTCATGATGTATGAACTCACTGAAAAGTTGGGTCTTCGCCACGAAAACTCAACACCCTATTACCCACAAGCCAACAGTCAAGTTGAAGCAATAAACAAAATCTTCATTGCCATGCTTCGATGAATGATAGGGATTCACAAAATAAGTTGGCACACGATGTTGTTTTTAGCATTGTGGGCTTACCATACCTCCATTAAGTCTTCTACCAGGTTCACACCATTCCAATTAGTCTATGGTCTAGAAGCCATCTTGCCGATTGAATGTGAGATACCCTCCCTAAAACTAGACGTCAAACTTCTCCAAAACACTTATGTCGAAGAACAACGCCTGTTGTATCTCATGCAATTAGATGAAACTCATTGTGATGCCACCCTAGTCATAGAAGCCCAGAAGAAACACGTCAAAGCCCAATTCGACAAACATGTCAAGCCATGCATTTTCTCTAAAGGTGATCTGGTTCTCCTTTACGAACAAGATCGGGATATGCTAGGAGCCAAAAAATTTGAAGCTATGTGGCGAGGTCCTTATATCATCAGACGAGTTTTGGAGAAAGCATCTTACGAGTTGATGGAGTACGATGGTATCCCTTTGAGTGAACCCAGAAATGGGTTGTACTTAAAGAAGTACTATGCTTAAGATCACCTATGCATGAGTGCTTGTATTTTATTGTATCATACTTTTTGTGTATTACTTTAGTATGCTTTTTTATTATTTGGTCTCTTCCCTCGAACGCTTATCTTGCGTTGTGTTTGGTTTCTAGATGTCAGAGTCTTCGCTACCCCACATTGTCTTTGCCGATGGCGCTAGTCATAGTACTCAAAAACTTGCTTTTGCTGTATGGTAAATTTACGTCCCTACAAATGAAATTATCAGTCTACGAGGTGTGTGCCTCAGTCATGCGACCAATAATATTGCAGAATATAACACCGTCATTGAATTATTGATTGATGTTATTTCGCTTGATATCTACCACCTAGTTATATGACTCAATTCCCAGCTAGTAGTACTATAGTTAAGTAATGTCTATGCTATCTGAAGTCCTACTTTATTACGGGTATATTTATGAATTCACCTCTTAGAACGTTATTTTGATTATATCGAATATCAGCACATTCCTAGATGTCTAAATACATTGAATGATGCCTTAGCTAACTACGTGTTAGACAGACATTTGGGACATTTATAAACCAATCACACATCACATGTATACCACAACACAAAATAAGCTAGTAGAAGCCATATATATGTATATAACGATCAAAAGTTTTTACAAAACGTTTCTGTCCAAGGATCAAAATCTCAAAATATGAAGCCTGTAGCTTCTACAAAATAACATCATGAATGATGCTCATGATAACACAAAACTGCTCAGGCTACCCTATGGAGTAGTCGACTAAGAGACTCGGACACGCCCATAGTATGGCGCTGGTAATGTCTCGAGATCTCCCTAATAGCAATGTCCAGGACATCTGCGGTCAACCCCKCTAAGTTCTGTTCCACTGCCTCATAGTCTTCAGCATCCCATCTCACCACTGGAGCCGCTTCTCCTCACCTTTGAATGGGAGATGTTCTTGGAGGTTGACACGGCCTCACATCTGTGTCATCAATTTTTTTTTTTTTTTTATTAGTCCTTGGATAAACATAAAAACATTTCATATAATAAAATTTTCAAAAACATTTAAAAAGAACAAAATGTGTACTTCTCACCTAAGTCACCCCACTGAGCATCCCCAGGCAAGACCAAATCTAGATCCCCTCAAAAATCCAAACCGACATATGCGTAGTCGTCGATCATCAGCATCCGGGGCCTCAAACAGTCAAAAAATGAATCATTATACTTGATTATAGGCCCTGCTACATGTCGATCCATGACGTTACACCACCTTAGCATCCTCAAATCCTGTGGGGCCGGTAAACCTCAATCAACCTGTAGTCGTAGTAGTGGGACCCTCTCGAGGAAGAATGACACCAAAAGTGACCCGTACCCAAACTTCTTCAAGTCACCCCTTCTGCACTTTGTCAGTTGTCTCTTCATATTGCAAAGAACTGTGTCTGACCAGTTGAAAACCTGAGGCTCTGTGCACTCTATGGCGTATTGGAAATAGCTTTGGAGAGCCATGTGTGGAGCTGCGCTCCCAGCCATGCATGCAATGGAAAACAAGATAGTTCGTAGGGTCAAATATTGGACCCCCCAAATGGAAACCTTACCCTTTCTTCTCTCTACCTCGGGAACACAATATTGGTGAACATACTCGCTCATAGGAAGTCCGTCGCCTCTACCTCCGGTCAAAGTAGCATGGTATCCATGTCGTGACAACCCGGTCAGAAAATAGATATCCTCAATATCTAGTGTCAGCGTATGGACTCTCATGTGAAATAACTATTGATCCACATCCCACATGTGGAACAAGTATTCGAACAACCTAAGTTGGGCTCTCATGCCCGGGATCCTAAAAAATTTGAAGATCCCACATTCCCGGAGGGCAACAACTCTACTCGGGTCATTTTCGGCAATGGCATCCTCCTCCTCATGTTCTCTTTCTCTCCATTCCAACATCATGATGGTCAATACCTGCAATAGAGCCATGAGAGGGAAGTCAACAACTTGTTTTAAACTCTTGCATAATTTTTATTGAGCAAAACCACACATTAAAATCCATTGTTTGGCCCTCGCAAGTGAACCTTTTGCACAGTGCGAGATTCTCACAGGTGCCCTGATGCCCACCTGCAAGAATGATTGAGCGCATGTTCCAACCCTAAAATGGACTCAAAAATCTAAAAATTGCCAATAAAAACCAAAAACAAACCATGGAAAATTTGGAGAATCAAGAGATTACCTCGTTGGCTAAAACCATTTGCCGAATGATCGCTTGTGCCTTTCGCAATCGAGCAAAGAAATTTGGAGGAAAATGAGGTATGGTGGACAAATGTTTGGCAAAGTAACAATGAAATGGTAAAAAGTCCTTTTCACCCATATTTATTCACTTTTTACTATTTCTTGTTGATCTTTTATATTTTTTTTATTGCTTTGTTTATAAAACCTAATACCCTAATAGCCTTGTGAGTATGATTTTTCATAGATATAGCAAATTCGAAGTCCAAACGAGGGGGTACAGGTGTTTTTTCTTTTTTGTCGCATGTACGACTACTTTTTTAGGGTTTTTGTAGGAAAAACCTTGAGCTCACTCTTCGTTTGTTCTCGCGCTCGAAAATATATGAGAACGTAACTGAGTATATTTTTTATCATTTTTTCGTACTCGTCATGGTAACATGAAAATGACGAACGTAAGGGAGTATCCTTTAAGCTCTTTTCACGCTCCATAAAAATCAAAATATTGTTGAGTGATCTTGTTCTTTTCATGCTCATTAAAGTATTTGAAGAAAATGTTCGACGGGTGATAGTTTATCACTTTTTCGGTCTCATTAAACTCATTTACGAAAAATGAACTGGGAGAGTTATTTTTAAGTGTTTTTCAGACTCTCGAAACATGAAAAACCCTTGAGTTTTTTTATCCTTGGACTCGTTGAACAAACATCGAAAGACCCGTAATGGGACTGAACCACTCCTTCTTAGGGTTTGTTAAATATACTCTGAGGGACTCGTCTGAAGGATGAGCTTACATTGACAAGCATATGTTATCCTCCTCAAGCTTGTGTAAAAATAAAGAGGTACTCGCCAGAGATGGTGGGGGAAATTTTGGGAAAGGGATATGTTTTCATATTTGTGTTAATGGCAGTAAGTGTCGCTCTTGAACATGACACACCCTATTCTTCATTTGAATCTAGGTTGGAAATCCATTTGTCTCTCATTCGACTTGCTACAAGGTCATATCTTGGGTCGTCTTTGAGTCAGTTCTTCCAAGTCCTTGGTCATGTAGTTCATATGTTTAAGAGAAGTTCAAACAAGCCCTCTATTGAGTTGGCCATCTATAGTTGTCCATTCTTACTATGTTGGCCTTCCCTATGTCCATTTCAACCCATGTTCATACTTTTATTCACCCTCAAAATCTATTATTTATTTCGTTTCATTGATGGGGGATACATTAAGGACCTCCTGTGACGAGTCTTTTTCCGTCGACTCCAACTCATTATCCGGGAATGAGACTTAGAAATCATTTAGTACCTTGGAACTTGGATGCCTTAATGGCAGGTCTCTTCGCTTTTGACAGGGGTTTCACATCATTGATCCTTGATCGAGAGATTCCATTGAGTGCTCAACTTTAGCTCATTCATCCGCATTCGTTTGGATTGTACTTCGGTACCTTGGGAGTCATTAACTTCAATGATGATTTCCCTCGCACTTGTTAATAGTCTTCATCAATGAATGATAATCAAGTGGTTTCTACCATGTTTGACTTCAGCACATGTAATCACATGGCTAGATTCATACTTTCAGGTAATGGGATTGAAGACCCTGGGTCTCATCTTTTTTATCTAGGCTACGATAGGAGTATGTATGATTTGTATCGGCACATAGATCCACTTTGTATGTCGCGTAGCTATGTATTAATTCTAGTCTTCTCACATAGATCCATAGTGTATTCCTGGTGGCTATGTAGCATTTTCACGACATGGATCCATGGTGTATGATTGGTGGCCATGACCTATGTTTATGATTCCATTCATTTGTGATCTGAACATGGGGATGCCTACCTCAGAATTGGTATTATATTCTGCAGATGCTTGGTTGTTTATAGGTTTTTGATTAGGTGCACTCCTTGTTTCTAACACACATACACATTTTACAAAGTATTTCGGCTGTCACAAGTTCCAGCCTCATACTTTGGGGGCCATTTTGTTGCACATTATTTTGGTCACTCTGGTGATGTCTCTACAAGTGATGTATTCAGGCTCCCACAAGGAGTTTTTGCCTGAGAAAAGTGACTGTTGTCTTCTTCCAAAAAAAACATTTTTAAGATGAGTTCACAGGCTGCCTATGTTATAGGGTGCGAAAATCCTTTATTCTCGCAGGCAACCCATACTTTGGGTGCAAACTGTTCATAGTCTTCTCTATAGGTAGGGTACGAACTTGGTTTTAAGCTTGGAAAAGAGAAGAGGTCACGAAGGTTCTAGAAGGGAATCTTCTAGAAAATGAGTTGGCATTCACATGGTTGACATTCTACTGAATTTTTAGATTTGGTGGGATCATTCTCATCCATTTAACCATCTCTCCTTCTCCTATATATTGAAAGGTTTCTCATGGAAAAGGTTAAGCAAGATTGAATGAAGAATTGGTGAAAGAATTGTGTGAAGAACTCTACTTGGATAGAAGCTTGAAGACTCTATTTAGTCTATCAAGTTGTATTGGATCTTCTTCATGCAAATGTAGAGCAAGTGCATGTGTTGGAACCAAGGGTCACTGAAAGGAAGCTTGCGACATCAAGGTGATTCAGTTGTATCTTCTACTTCCATTTAATATAATACAATGGCATGTCCCTTTCCCATAAAATCACTCTTATTTTATTGCATAACTCCTTGATCATATGCATAGGTTGACATTGAGTATACTTTTCTATCTTCACTTTGGTTGGTTTGTGTTGTCTTGGACCTGATTTCACAAGAGCACTAGAGAGAAGTAGGGAGAACAGAGACCTAAGGAAGTGATATAAAGGTATGTCACTCATTCCTTCTGGGTAGTAGATTCAATGACTGCAACTTAGAGAAAGAGTCTTGTCCTATCCTGTTTTGTTCTAGATCCAGGTGGATCTAGGGAGATCTGTTAGTGTCCACACCTACCGATTTATCCAGTAACAAAGGCTCCACTCACACTAGAGTTAAGAATGAGGTCATGTGGAGTTGGTTGTAGAGATATCCCTCTAATACCTTCTTAGAGTCAGAGATATTTCTAGGGATCTATTTGTATATGGGGGTATTTCTAGTACATTTACCTTTGTGAGAGGTGTTTCTTTTAATATTTCAGGCTTTGTTACCCTTCCCATACGGTGGACCTGACCTATGACTGCTTGCCTATGCATTGGTTATATCGTAGTGGCTTTAGTTTTTTGACATAGGTATCCACATAGGTTACTTACAGGGGTTATTATGTAGGTACCCTAAGTCAGATAAGGGTCAGACAACACACATCCTTTATGGAGGATTACCTCTCCAAGGTGGGGGGGGGGGTGCTCTAACTGACTGCACTGTTAATCCCATGAGGGCCATTATAACTGATTCTAATACCTCCGATATTTTGAAGGGAGTCTCAGGACCCTCTTGGGAAAGACATACCTACTCTAGTAAGGGAGGCCCCTTTTCAACCACTATATCCTGTTTTTGTCCATTGGCCTTTTTTCTTTACTTTGGTGTTCTCTCTGATTTTGTATTGCGTTGTGATTTTTCATTGCTATGGTTAGTGGAGTCCCCATGACTCCCTAAGTTAGTGCTACCCAACACATGGTATTTTCTCATTCCATGGGGACAATTCCTTTTGTATTTTCGAGTGGTATGCTGAATCATGATACTCAGCCAATACCTTGAGCCTCTAATCATTTTTCTATTGGTATGCTAGACATGCCTTTGCACTTTCCATCCTTTGTCTCATCGCCTTATGTGAATCCTAGTTTTGGGTCTGGAGGCATGATGCCTCCTTATTCTCCATTTTCATTTGGTGGAAGTCATATCCTCAACCAACTCTTATGGTAGGAGGCTGGAATCTTCCTTCCTATGGATCTAATCCTAGATTCACTTTTCTAGGAGCAAGAGATCAAGTGGACTGCCATTCTACTTATTACATCCCATCCATCTATCCTTCTTTTGCTATGTTGGTTCCTATGAAAACTTTTCCCATGGAGGAACTCCATCTGTCCTCTGGTGTTTCATCCCGAGGGGAGTCAATTTTATAGTATGGGAAATCCCCTTCACAAAGTTCCTTCATCTATGGGAAACATATATCCTCACATGAGTAACCCTTTTCATGTAGCTTTCTCTTTGCAAGAGGCTTCCTCAGTGATGATTCCCTTACAACCCTTTATGAATCAGTTTGGAGGAGGATACTGTCCTATTGAACATGGCCATGGAGTATACCATAACCATTCCTGGCCAACAATTTCTCAAAACCAGTCTTTCCCGGAACCTTGGACTCAAATTCCAATACCAACCACTTCTAGTCCAGTCACTGCAAGTCATACTGGAATTACATCACCAACCTTTGCTAGTCATATTGGGGATTAATCACCAACCTCTGCTAGTCATGTTGGGGATTCATCACCAACCTCTGCTAGTCATGTTGGGTATTCATCTCCAAACTTTGCAAGTCATGTTGGAGATCTACTACTAGCCTCTACAAGGCATACTGGGAAAATGTCACTAGCCACTGCAATTCATGCTGGGGGAATTCATACGATTGAGAAGCCTCAACGTATAATACATAAACCCAAGTTCCTTTTTATACTTTTCAAAGGAGATGACCTTATTCGTTTGTGCCCTGCTACTGTTATGGTAAAAGAAGTATGGTCCTTGCCTGGGGGCCCTTCGGGTTCTGATTTGTCTTTGGTTTCCCAACCTTATTTGGTTGATACACGGTTATGCCGATGAAATCTTCGATCGACGCCTCTCCTATTTTGGGAAGTGATGCATCTCTTGACCATGATGTCTCACATCCTATTCAACCATGGGTCGTGTTGATGCAATTTGCGGCTGACACCACTCTTGTTTTTGGGGGTGATGCATCTCTTGAACTGGTTATCTCACATCCTATTCAACCAATGGTTGAAGAAGTAGTCATGCTGATGCAATATTTAGTCGATACCACTCTTCTCTTGGGGAGTGACAAGTCTAAGGAATTGGCATTGCCATTGAAATCTTCAGTCAATCCCACTCTTCTTTTGAGAGGTGATGCATCTTTTGACCATGTCTTTTGTGTTTCCAATTCTATACATTCTGCACAAGGGATAATTCCACTCTCTTCGAGTACGCTCCCTCCATGTCCTAGGGTGGTTTCCTTTTATTGGAATAATCTTGTAGAACCTTGAGTTCCTTCTTATACACCCTTCCAGATAAGGGGCATTCTTCGATATATTGTAGATAAGGTAACCTCTGCCAATATTTTATCCTCCTCGACTTGGAAAGATTTGGGTTTTCCCAAGCTTATGTCAGCTATCTGTGACTTGCTGAATTTCGACAAAATTTCTACACGGAAGCCTTGGCCTCCCCCATCATATGTTTCTTAGAAAAACATTCTCGAGTCTTTTCTAAGCTCTTTTCCAACTCTCTCAAAAATAGAAAAGATTGCCGAGTGAACATGTCTCTTTCACACTCATTAATTGGCTTTGAAAGGATGTCTATTTGGTGTAAGTTTAACCCTTTTTTGGACCAAGTAGACTAATTATGAAAAAAGGAATACTCTTTTCACTAGTGGCTAGAAGAGTTCTCTTGGGTATTGTTTTATACTTTTTCGGGCCTAGGGGACTAAATTTACAAAAAATGACATTCTTTGGAGTTAAGTTGTAATTGCATATCATTCTCTTGCTTGTAGTATTTAGCCTATTGTCGGTTCCTTCTTTTGCATTATAATACTATCACCTCAACAATTTGCATCATCAGCCAAGCAAAGACTTGTTTATATCCTTTGTAGCTTGACACCCTCTACCCTAAGAGGAAACATTGCCCCGAATTTCCATGTCTTGCATGCACCCCCTTGCATTACATAGGTATGTTTCACTGTTGGAGCTAGATGCTTACTCACGAAACTCATTTCCTCCTCTGTATCATAACATTCATTTGTCTATGAAAAAACAAAAAAAGATGGGAGGGAAAAAAATATGATCTCATGTTGGTAGCAATCATGCCACCTTTAAACATAGAACAAACTTTTGAGTCTACTTGTCATCCAAATTTTGGGTTTATCATGACCTTAGGAAGCTAAGCTCATTACTTAGAGTTTAATCCTCCAATTGGTTACTCTTCCAGTCCCTATGGAGAGTTTTATTGATGCTTCCTGCATCACAAAGTTTCATCATTAAGTCTATGCTACTAGAATCCTCTGTATGTCTCATGCTATTGTTCAAAGGATGTCTATAATCCTGTGTTGACCATTTCTTAGAACTCTTGACTTTTAATGTTGACCATACCATCAGTGTGAGTTACATGAAGTTGTATTCCTACCGTGCACCATGGTCCTACTTTCATTATGGGTAGGTAACCTTGAACCCAACAGTCGACATATCCTCATTGGTTGTTGACTGGGGGGTTTCCCTTGTGTTCGATGACAAGAAATATATTCACACATTAGGATTCATTCAATGTATTGGATTCCATTAGACTTATTGGTGGTTTCCTTGCCTTTGTTATCAATTTTCATTATTGGCTGGTATTCAAAGGGTATTTTTTGTTCACTGCTTGCATCTGGTGCATGTTAAAGACACACATGGTCATTGGTTCATGAACATGTTCTTCGTTAGAGTTCCTGCAAATCATAAAGATATTGCTTTGTATCTCATGCTAACTGATGAGAGATACCTCAATGCTCTCCTTTTAGTGGTTCTCCTTCCATCGAATTTAGCTCATCTATTCTGGAAATGAGGCCTAGACTCCTCTGAGTACCTACAGGATTTCATTCATTAGTGGCATGTTCTCCTACCATCAATAGTTGGGAATACATCAATGTCTCATGATCGATGGATTATTCAAGTGTTCGAACTCAACACCTTTATTCACACTTGTAGGAATGTACTCAGTGCCTTGATACCTACTTTCATCATTGGTAGGATATATCATGTTTGTTAACGGTATACTTTAATGACTGGTAATCAAACAAAGTCTCATTGTGTTCGACCTAAAATCATTTATTCACATGATATAGATTTTCACCTTTGGAGGATCGTGTACAAGAATTGAAGACATCAGTTCATAGTCACAACTTTCCTAAGCTGTTGATATCATTCATTGGACTAGTACCTATATAACTTCAGTGATCATGGGAGATCACATTGTACTCCATTGTATACATATATATTCAAGCTGATTTTGAGACTGGTATTCACGGGGACTTGTTCATGACTATGAAAACCTATGGCATGTATCTACTTTGTATTTCCTATTCATGGCCATGAAAAACTGTTTGGTATATTTTAACATGGATCTGTAGTGTAATTCAAATTGGAAACCATGTGTACAAAGTCATTATGGATTGTAATATTCTCATGAGAAACTAGTTCGTCTGGCTAGGTCTCCATTACTCCACTTCTAGGAATTATATTGTATTTCATCCATTGTAGATACTCCTCTGACCTCACACATTAGAGGGAATCTGTTATAGAAAGATTTTCCTCACCCCAGGGAACTTGCTTAGAAGGCATTTTCCATTTCCCTATGAAGAATTGAAGTCCCCTTTTTCACTTCCCAGAGATTAAAAAACTATGTTTCCACATATACACACCCTATCAATTATACAACATGCGTATACATAGGTTGCACCACTACAACCCACGTACATCAAGTTTGGTAACAAAAAATTAAAAATTGTGTCGGGTTTCCATGTCACATCATGAGATCCATGATCCTTGACCTTCCATATACTGGAAACATTTCGACTCAACCCTTCAGTTCCATTTGAAGTCTATAAATGGGCCATATCCAAACTGTGAAAAAGGAGAAGAATTCAAATTTTGAGAGAAAAGTTACTCTGGAGAAATTATTCACTTCATATTGAGTCTGCATCCCTTTGTCCTTTTAAGTCTAAACACATTGTTCAGCCCCCAAGCTCTCCCCTCTTTGATGGAGAACCTCATTGTCTCTCTTATATGAGCTTGCCTTTGGTGGATGATTGAAGTGGTGGAGGCCCAGCTGGAAGGAACTTAGTTTCTTGGTTTCGAGATGTGCCGACATAAAATTTTGTCATTTATACACTTATGTTGATCATATTTTAATAGAAATACTCTTTTATCATCTAATTAATGTCTTGTAAATATTTGAATTGTTACTCCATGGGAATATTTGTTATGAATATTGATGGATTATGCTATTATATGTGCTAACTTTATATATTATCACCATATTATTGTGTATCTTGGTTATTGAGGACAAGTTGCAGGTATATAGCTTTGATTCAAGAGCTCAATGATGGTCTTCATCGAACGTATGGAAAAGGTAGGATATTTGTCTTATCTTGTTAACATCTTTTTTTATATAACATGCTTGAGATTAGAGTTGATTTCTGCAATCATTCCGTTTAATGTGGTTTACCCCATGCCATAGAGTGATTTTACTCGTAACAATATTTCTATTGTATGTAGATGACATGCTTGATCCAGGGTCTAATATGCAGGATATAAATGTGCTCAAGAAGAAATTACCTAATTCATTTGTGATGAAGGATTTGGGTGCTGCAAAGAAAATCCTTGGTATGAGAATAACAAGAGAGGAAAAATCGCAATTCGACATTGTCTTAGGGTGAGTATATAGAGAAGGTGTTGGAGTGGTTTAGAATGCAGAATGAGAAGCCAGTTAGTACACCTTTGGCCATCCATTTCAAATTAACCAAAGAAATTTGTCCTAAGACACATAAGGAGATAGAATACATGTCCAAGGTCCCTTATTCATCATCAGTTGGCAGCTTGATGTATGTGATGGTTTGCACAAGACCAGATATTTACATGTAGTAGGATTTGTGAGTAGGTATATAAAAAATACAGGTAAAGAACATTGGGAGGTGGTAAAGTGGATTCTCAGGTATTTCAAAGGTACTCTTATTCATGCATTACGTTTTTTAGGTTCAAAAACTATTCTACAGGGATATGTTGATTCAGATATGGCAGGTGATAAATATAGTAGGAGCACCACAGGGTATGTTTTTACTGTAGGTGGAACAACAGTAAGTTTTATTTCTAAACTACAAAAGGTTGTTGTACTTTCAACAACAAAGGTAGATTATGTCACTGCTACAAATGATAGTAAGGAGATAATTTGGTTATAGAGGTTTATGGAGGAATTGGGAAAGAAGCAAGAGAATAGTAGGGTGTACTTTGATAGCTAGAGTTCCATTCATCTTGCAAATAAATCAGCCTCCCATTTGAATAATAAGAATATACAGCTCAGGTACTATTTCATATGATCCATATTGGAATATGGACATTTGAAGTTGGAAAAGACACACACTAGACAAAATCCTATAGACATGTTAAAAAAGGGATTAACCAAGGAAAAACTAAGTTCCTACTTAGTTTCAGTTGGTCTTCAAGCATGAAGGTAAATATGAGAAATTTCCCAGGTCCAATATGGAGTATAGTCCATAAGGTACAACAATAATGGAGTTGTTGTGATCAGTATCCAAGTGGGAGGTTGTTGGTTGTGGAGCTTGATTATCTTCTTGTTTCATAGGAATTCGTTTTCAACCATGTTTATACCCTATGAAGACTGTACACCCTGAAATACTGTACACCCCTCCACGCGAGGGGGGGGGGGTTGCAGGTGGGGACTGGACCCGCTACGGGATCCGAGGGGCTCTTCCCCCCCGGCTAAGGGGTCTAGGGGAAATCGGGCCACTGAAGGAAAAATTACATTGTAAATGTATATTGTAATTTCATAGTAAATCTGAACTATTCATTATAAGGTCACAGATCTGACGGTAGAAGTTATGTTAGGGTTTTTTTCCCTAGAAGGAAACCCTCTTTTATGAGGGAAATGTATTGTGGTTATACATCATTGGGAATATTGTATTATGAGAGAGGATTTTGTAAGAGAAAGAACAGGAAGTTACATTGGGTGTGTTGTAGGTTGTATCCCTTCATTTGCTGGATAATAATAAAGGAAGGACCTAGCGATTTCTCTGGTGGATGTAGCCCACATTGGGTTAACCACGTATATCCATGTCTCTATTGTATTATGTATCTTGTATATTTTATTTCTTCATTTATTTTATTTTATTTCTTCGTGATCTTGTTTTTCTAACAGGGTTGGTTGATACGTGATATGCCCTAAGAAAATGAAGAGCGTACCAGATTTCATGCGATTAAAGCGTAAATGTATTTGAGAGGAAAGAAAATTTACAAGAAAACAACTGACATCCAAAAATTGGAGTGGGACAAGAGGAAAAAGAAAACATATGATATCCGTAATATATGGAACAATCATAATTCAAATAGAAAAATAGTTTGGGAGGATCAGCCCGATAGAGCATGTGAGAAGTCTAAGTCTGAAAAGAATTGAGCAGATTTGAAAATAACAATAGCTACAACAACCCTCGACAGAAGAAATGAAGTACAATTGATAAAGGATATCATGGGCACCCATCAAATTTAATAACAACCCGAGAACATGGATTATGAAGATTTAGAACCTACAATATGCACTCCTCATTGTTGGCGTGAAATTGATAAGACCAAGGTCTTTCTCAGGTTACCAACAAAAGGCACTGAGTAGTCTAGAGCGCTGGCATTTTCATCTCCTCCGGAGAGAAGAAGTCTCACCCAAAGTGCAACCATGACAAGAAGATAGGGAAGGGTAGGGGAAATACTTAGGTGGGTCTCCAGAATCTTCAAGATTCACCATAACCATTCACAAGATAGACTAACCACAGAACAGATCCGAAGTCACTCATACTGGAAATAAAGACAATCAAGTTGTGGAATCATTTGTAAACAAAGACATCACATTGATCTTATCGGACATAAAGAAATAAAGTACAAAGATGATTCGTAAGCATAAACACATAATGACACAATATAATTCAATATTTTAAGTCCTTCCTTATATATTATCAAAAGAGCTTCTCAAATACAATCTCAGAGATACAAATCAATACTCTATTACAAGCTTTTGTCTCCAGAATCATGTCTCAGAGATCTATATACCCTTTTCTCAAAAAATGTATACAAGTTACACTCACAAAACCTTTAATCTGTCTGCACCCTATTTACCATCTACCCCTCTATATCAACTATGTCATCTACAACAAAACCCAACAACCAACCCTTTTACAATCATATGTATCTCATACATATAGGCTGAGTGGCATCTTCTGGATTTAGACTCCACATGCTTTCTTGTTCTTGTTCTGTTGTGACTTCTTTTGCCTAGATCCTTTCTTGTTCTTTTCTGTTGTAACTTCTTGTTCTTTTGCCTATATGCTTTCTTGTTCTGTTATGTTGTAGCTCATACATATAAACGCAAGATTAATGATGCATACCTTGGGAAAAAGGATCTTAGCAACAATTATTAGGAATTTAGCATAGAATTGGTAAGGTTGAATGAGCAAAAGAGATGGTGAAAAAGGGACATTTCTAGGTCCTAACATGCCCCCCAACTGAAAACATTGCATGTCCTCATGCAAACCTCATTCAAGCTTGACATTGATTTTGAGTTAAGGAGGTGACTGCTCTAGTGCAAAATTGCTAAGACAATCACTAAGTACCAGTATTGGAAAAACCTGTGTGTACTCCCAACATCTGCTATTTTCAAAAATCTGTCTGTGTTGCTTTGTCTTCAAGGACAGAAGCAGTCTGAGTTGCTGGAGTTACTGTTGGTAAGTGTAACAGAGGTGTTTGTTTTAAAGATGAAAGTAAACCAACAACTAATTTATGATATCGAGATCTCCTCTGGCTTACTGGTTCTTGTGGAACAGTAAGGTCAGATTCTATTTTTACTGAGAAATTGGTTGGTTCCTCAGCCTGTCCATTCATTGGTACTTTGACAATTTTATATCCTTCCTAAAAATAAATATCACCACATTGGTAACACATGTTATCTTCATTTTCCTTCATAACAGTTTCTTCCTGAGCCAATATTCCCAAAGTTGAATTCCTTGAGTTCCTTTGTTGAGAAACCTACAAGTCCTTGGTTAGGGAATCTAACTGTGGTTTGAGGTGGCCATTTTATTTTCTTAGTTCAACAATCCTGGCATTCTCAATACCTTGTATCTTATTTTCAATCTGAGCAAATAGTTGAGCAAGTGGCATGTTAAGCCCTAATATTGGCTCATTACCCCTTAATTGGGACATATTAGATTAGTAATGCTATTTTATTTATGTTGGATTAGGCCATTAATTGTAATTTAGATTAGTAATGTTATTTTAATTATGTCGGCTTTAGGCCATTATTGTAATTATACCTCCTAGTCTCCTATATATACCAAGGAGACATTTTCATTTGCAATCATCTTATACTTGAACATTTAAGTGGGGTAAAAGGAGGTTTCCCCCTCAAAGAGGCTTATTATCTGAAATTATCTCTTTTTCAAGGCGTTGAGTACTTTTCCTGAGGTTTTTCTATGCTATATTGAAGTTTGGTTCTTAACATATGGTATCAGAGCTCAAGGTCTTGGGGTTTCGCTGCTACATCTAAGACACTGTGGAATTTTCGCTATAACTTTTTTCTACAACGTTTCAGAAGGAACGTCTTGGAGGGTATTTATAAGACGGATCAAGGTACGTTGGGTTCAAAATTTAGCTCGTGAGGCCTTATACTTTCGGAGATATATCCTATACAAGATAGGGTTCTGGAATCATCCTGAAATGAGTCTTTGCAACATATTTTATATAAAACATTTTTTGTAATGTTTCAGACCCTGAAATCTGGGGGCCATTCACAGAAATTAGTTTTTTATCTGTGGTAAAAATTTCA
>JASDQU010738339.1:56699-68960 GCA_032191745.1 Picea mariana | reverse complement strand
TCTTTTTGGTGTCGTTGTCGGGGATGGAGAAATGAAGTTATTTTTCCCTGGGAAAATGACAAGGCAAGATTCTATCTTTGATAGTGAACAAAGATTGAATACACCAGTAAGGATTATTTTTTTCTTTCACTTGGCGACTCCACCACAGATAAATTGGAATTTGGTCAAAAGAATATCAGAAAGAATCCAGACGATAAGCATACGACACCAATATCAAACCCTGAAAGGTTGTTGAAACCAAAGGGATACCTCAAATCGATTATTGCATCAGCAGGTAAAATATACCAACCCAAAGTTGTACAAGCTAATTCTAAGGTTCATATATAAGAACTAAACCCTAAAGAGAATTTTAAACAAGCACCCTCTGTGGAGGCATCGATCAGTAAACCCAAGGCTAGGTTTGAGAACCTGGAGGTAATTGTGCCCAAAATAAAGATTGAGATTGACTTGACTAATACTCCTAACGGTCAAAACAAAATATCCCTCTCTATACCCGTCGTCATTAATACTCTGTCGACCTCATCCTTGCTTGAGGTAAAGGTTTCAGTTCTTTGAAACCCTGAAGAACATATTTTATTCCTTGATTCATCCCCTATCAGTTCTCCTATTTATACATCTTGTAAGTTTGAGGAAACTAGTCCACATTTCCCTTTTCCTCCTCTTCTATATTTTTTCATCTCCCAACGATTTTTTTCTGGAACTTCCTTCGCCACATACCGAAGAAGTTGAAAGGTCACCACTTCGGTCCCTCAAAGTTTTTGAAAATCCTATTTTTTCTCAAAATTCATCCCCTAGACTTCCAATGGTTGTTGTTGGAGGAGGTGGTGTCAGAGGCGGAGGAGCAGGTGGACAAGGTCAAGGAAAACCTCCACTCCCTAGAATTTTTTCCAAGGTAGCTTCCAGATACACTCCCTTGGTCCTCCCTATCGTCCTTCATGATTTTACCGAGAATTATATGAAGAACTTACCGAAATTTATGGGAGAAGGAGATTTAACCGCAACCAAACATAGCCTTTTTCGATCAGTTTTTTGATATCATTGGCCTTGAGCATGAAGATTTTTACTCAAGGATTTTAGTACAAACCTTCAAAGGAAAAGTAAGAACTTGGTTTTGAGGACTCCCAGTAGGATCCCTACGGTCATATGATGATCTATAAAACACATTTTTAGGACAATGGGGATAAAAGAAAGACCACCTATATTATTTGACTGAATTTGGGACTTTAAGAAAAAGGAATTTTTAGTCGGTTCTCGAATTTACTTAGACGTTCAACAAAATTTACAATAAGATCCCAGCCAAAGTTAAATCCTCTCAACCTGCGACAAAGGTAACTTTTGCAGGGGCTTTTGAACCTGACTTTGCCCTCCTCTTAAGAGAAAGAATATCTTACACTCTAGCAGGAATGAAAGATGATGCCATAAAAATCGTATCAAATATGATGGCATCTGGTAAATTAAAAGACAAAGTTGAGACGGGAACTAGAGAACCTAGGATTTTCAAAGAACATGCAAGGCCATCTGGATCTGGGAAGTCTGCGGAAGAAAAAATGGATGAGATGGATAAAATAATTAAAGACTTATCAAAAAAAATATCTATGATGGAATTATACCAAGCCAAACCTGATCTGTTGGTTAGAAATCAGTTCAAGAGAAACCCTAACCCTCAGATGCAACAAATACATGTAAAAGATGAAGATCAAAGGATCCAAGCCCCTTTTAAAATTGAAAACTTTATGCAGAGGGATGACATGAAAAATTATGAGGAGTTAGAAGAGGATCTAAGCAACCTTAGTGATGACGACCTGGAGCCTCTTTTAACTAGACAAGATTATGAAAAATCTCTAGACCTAGAACCCCTGTTTAATAATGAAGAACGTATAAATAGTCTAGGAGAATATGGATATCAAGGATTCGTCGACTCAATAATGGTCGAACTCCAATAGAAGTACAATTTAAGGCCCAAAGAAACAAATCCTACAAATGTTCCACCGAACAAGATTTTATTAAGAAACAAAGCAAATGAGGTAGTTGTTACTAAACTGCTAGTTGAAACACAAGCTGCCTGAACAAAAATAGTTGAAACAAGAGCAACACAAACTAAGAAAACAGAGAATATAGAAGCACAATCTCCAACCAAAGAAATCGAAAAAACAAGTGGAGGTTTCAGTTTAGAAAATGAACTTAATAAAATTAAAATCCCCATGCCCCTGGTTGAGCTTTCCGAAAATATGATTTATAAAAAAACAGATTGCTAAAATGATAAAAAAAATTGATGTTGAATGTCGTGCAGATGTTATCAATCTACAAGATGAAAGACCTATGATCATGTTTGGTCCACACATCGAAAATACTAAGTATTATGTTGCTCCATTTTATATTAAATTAACTATGCACAACCACTTACTCCACAAATGCATGTTATATTCTGGGGTCTCTCATAATTTAATGCCTAAATTATCATGGAAAAATTAGGCCTCGAAATCACTAGACCTTATCAAGACTTATACTCGTTTGATTCCAGAAAAGTTAAGTGTCTTGGAATGATCAAATATTTGGTAGTAAATCTTGCACAGATCCCTGTAAAAAGTATCCTTATGGATGTAGTTGTCATTGACATCCTTTCCAAGTACGACATGATGTTATCCAGGTCTTGGGGAACCAAATTAGGAGGATCACTTCAGCTGGACATGAATTACGCTACGATCCCAATTTTCGGTGGACAATTTACTCGACTTTACAGAGAGACTAGACTGGCATATACTGTAAGTGACCCCCAAAACCCAAACAATTACCCATTCTATGTTTCTAATCAGGATTTAGTAAATTGTATATTATCAATAGATGATGATTTCGAACAAAGTACAGAAGAAGAAAAAAAAAATAGAAAAAAAAAGAAAAGTGTAAATAGTAGAGAAGGAGTATGGAAAATATTTTCTGATGGTGCTTCATCCTACGAAGGAGCAGGGGATGGAGTGTTATTTGTAGTGCCAAGAGATGAGTACGTGATCCCCTTTTCATACATATTATAGTGGGAGATTGATTATACAAATAATTTCTATGAGTATGAATCTCTAGTCTTAGGATTAGAAGCTGCCAGAAAATTAAAAATTGAACATTTGATAGTTTATGGTGATGGAGAGCTTATTGTGAAACAAATAAAGCAACAGTATCAAGCCAAGCATCCAAGGCTAAGATCATACAGAAATTGCACCTGGGATTTGATATAAAATTCCTTCTCATCCTTTAACATTCACTCCATTCCCAAAATGTAAAATCAACAGGTCGATTCTTTAGCCAAAGCTGTGGCGACCTTTGTACCACCTACTGTCCTAAAACTGAAATGTCATATCGAAATGAGACATGGATCTTTGATCCCAAATAATGTTCAACACTGAAAAGTCTTTGAAGACGACAAACAAATTAAACAATTCCTTGAAATGGTTGACGAGTTCTCTGAAACTCACATAGATCAGGAAAACTAGAACGATCCTATCTGGGTCATGCACGAAGGTGAAAACCCTGAAAAGTTCCAGGATAAGATTGCAAATCACCATATGCTTGTGCTTAAAAACAATCATATCCCTAGAGGACTGATCCACTTGGAGAGATTGTTTGACCATGATGACATACCATTAAAATCTACCTTATGTCCCCAACCCGAAGAGGTTGAAGACTATAATATAGAAACTGTGGAAAATCTTAAACTGGTCAAAATATCTAAATACCTTCCAACATAAATGAAGAGTGAGTACGCCGAGTTTTTTGGATAGTATAAAGATGTCTTTGCATGGTCCTATGACGATCTAAAAACTTACGATACCTCTATAATTGAACATAAGATTCCTTTGAAGCATGGTATCAAACCTTTCAGGCAGAAGCTAAGACAGATAAATCCTATCCTCCTTCCAGTGATAGAAAGGGAATTCAAGAAGCTTCTCGACAAAAATATTATCGTTCCACTTAGGTATTACGAATGGGTAGAAATTTGGTACCTGTCAGGAAGAAAAATGAAGAAATAAGGCTTTGTGTAGATTTCAAAAATTTAAATCGGTCATCCCTCAAAGAAAACTACCCACTACAAAAAATGGATCATGTCCTAGAAAAAGTTGTTGGAGCTAATAGAATGTCCATGATTGATGGTTTTTCAAGATACAATCAAATTGTTGTCTAGGGGCTACTTTCATGTATGATAAAATTTCATTTGGTTTGATGAACGCAGGGGATACTTTCGAGAGAGTGATGGATATATATTTCATCAACGAAAGAGATAAATTTTTTGTTATTTATCTCGATGATTTGACAGTTTTTTCTAACTCTAATGTAGAACATTTGGTACACCTCAAACAAAATTTTGAGAAATGCAGAAAATTCGGTTTGTCTCTTAATCCTAAGAAATCACACTTCGCTATGTAAGAAGGTAAGATTTTGGGTCATATAGTGTCAAAGGAAGTTATCAAGGTTGATCCTAAGTGAGTCGAGGCTATAGATACAATTAATATTCCTAGGAACAAAAAAGAAATTCAATCTTTTTATGAAAGATCAAGTTTTTGAGAAGATTCATTCACAATTTTGTTGAAATAATTAAATTGATTATAGATATGTTGAAGAAAGACAACGAAGTGAAATGGAGCGTAGAAGCTAAATCATCATTCGAGCGATTCAAGAAAGTTATAGGTGAAGAACCAATGTTATCCAGTCCAGACTATACCAAGGAATTACTAATTTTCTCTTTCACTTCTGAACATATTGTCACGGAAATTCTCTTGCAAAAGAACGACTAAGGTTTTGAGCAACTGATAGCCTTTTTCAGTAAAATCCTTAGGGATGGAAAATTAAAATATGATATACTTGAAAAACAAGCTTACACAATGGTGAAAGCTCTCAAAGATTTCAGAACATATGTGATGCACTCCAAAATAATCGCTTTCGTGCCAACAAGTGTTATCAAAGACATTTTGGTCCAACCAGACAGTGACAGAAAAAGAGGTCAGTGGTTAGCTAAAATTCAAGAGTTTGATCTAGAAGTAAAACTGACCAAACTAGTCAAAAGTCAAGGCCTAGAGAAATTATTAGCATAATCAAATTTCAGGGCATTCAAGATAAACCACCTAGAATCACACGACATATATAGAGGAACTTGACAATCAAACCCCTACAGTCCAGGTTGAAGATAAATTTTCTTCCTCTGCTTGGTATCGCAATATTGTCTCATAACTCCTTACCCTTCAGTGCCCAAGTGGCATGACTCCATCCAAGGTGAGAAATTTGAAGCTGAACACAATTAAATATTGTATTATTGATAACCAACTATACTAGAAGGATCCTCTAGGTTTCTTGTTAAGTTTCTTAATAGAATATGAAAAAGAAGGCGTCATAAATGAATTTCATGAAGGAGTGTGTGGAGGACACCACGCCTAGAGGGAAATGACACATAAGATTTTAAGAGATGGGTATTATTGGCCATAATTATTTACTAATGTAAATGCCAAGGTTAGAGCCTGCAACTCTTGCCAACTGTTCTCTGGTATGCAAAATCTCCCTGCACTAACTTTGGTCCCAGTCAAAACAAAAGCTCCCTTTCAACAATGGGGCCTAGATTTCATTGGAGAAATCCATCCGTAGTCGAGTGCCCAACATAAATGGATTTTAACCGCTACTGATTACTTTATGAAGTGAGTTGAATCCATTCCAACTCAGAATGCTACAGATTCAGTGGTAATAAAATTATTGGAAGAGAACATCCTATCGAGATTTGGTTGCCCTCAAAAAATAGTCACTGACAATGCCCAAGATTTCAAATCATTGGAAATGATCAATTTCTTCCAAAAATACAACATTTTGTTATGACATTCTACAACCTACTATCCTCAGGGGAATGGGTGAGCCGAATCATCCAACAAAATATTGATAACTATAATAAAAAAGGTGTTAACATAAAATAAAAAGGCTTGGCACATTCATTTGAAATACGCATTATGGGCAAATCGAATTAGCACCAAGAAATCAATAGATATGTCCCCTTTTCAAATGGTTTATGGTAATGATGTCATCCTTCCTATAAACCTCTCTCTTCTTGTGATGAAGCTCTAGCAGGATGCAAACGAAGAACCAAATGATCTTACAAGAAGGATAAATCAATTAATCGAAGTCCAGCAAAATAGGGCTGAAGTCGATGACAAACTTTAGAGATACCAAGATAACATGAAGGTCCTTTTTGATAAAAAGGATAAACGCAGGGATTTTCTTTCTAGAGACCTAGTTCTAAAGTGGGGGGGATAGAAAAGAAGATGTGGGGAAACACGGCAAGTTCGAACACCTCTGGTTCGTTCCATTCAGGATTTCCACTGCTGAGGTGAAAAATTCGTTCCTACTAGAAAACCTCGACAGAAAAACTCTTGACGCCCCTATCAACGAGCATTACCTAAAACATTTTATGCAATAATCATATTTCATATTCCCATTGTATATACCAGTTTGGTTTCCTGTTTTTATTTGCAATTTTGTTTTCTCTGTAGATTATCCAAATTTTACTTTTTGTTGTAAATAAATCAAGTCTTGTTTGATATCATAAAAGAAAAATATAAAATATATGTACTGCATATCATTTCTATGCTTCCCAATTTTCTGACATTGCTCATTTGTTCCCATGCAGAATATTTTTTGTCAGATGAGAGGTGAGAAGGTATCATAACCCGACACTCTGCTTTCAAAACATTTTCTTTCTCCCCAAACATGTGATAAACTAATGATTTACTTGATTTTAAATATAAAGGAAATATGAGGTATAAACTCCTACCCCACCAATCCAAGATGAAATTTCAAAGGAATCTTATTAAATGTAAAGAAGGTTTCACTCATATAGACATTGTCACCTGATCAAAGATCAGAGAAATATAAAATCACAGCTTAATTTTGAAGCCTTCCTTGAATGAAATAAAAATGAAATAAAAAGGGCTCGAAGTGAACTTCGAGAGTCAATAAACAAACTTGTGTGGGAATGAGACCCTTTTTGCAATAGACTCTCTGAGTCTTCATTCTATTCTACTCTGCCTATCTCTAAGATTTTATTTACTTCTAATTTCCGCTATCCTTTCCTTATATCTTCATAGAAAGAAAGGGTTTCACCTTGAATTTGGAAACTTAAAAACATACCTTCAAAGCGAGACTAGGCAAAAATCTTTATGATTCTTGTGATTTTAACTGAAAGAAAGTATGTCTAGTCTAATCCTGATAACTTTAGCTCTTATATCAGATTTTAAACCGATTAATTTGCTCAAGCTCAATCCATGAAAAATAAAAATTCCCATAAGATCTTCCCTATAGGCAAAGGTGTATTGAAGATTGGGAGAGAATTAATCTATTGAAGATTGGGAGAGAATTAGTCCAGAGTACGATAAAAAAAAATTGTTGATAGATATTCATTGTCAAATATTAAGAAGATATTATCCCTTGTATGATACATACAAATTGATTTCCCCCACTTCAAAAATGTTAAAATATAAGACAGATGGTGAAAGGAAATTCATATAATTATTGCCCTCATCTCCGCAAAATACGAATTGAAGTGGTAAAGGAAATTCAATGGGAGATGTATATAACTTCATCGGGGTACTGAATAGGCTCATTGGCAGTGAAGAAATATATATGATGTCTGTAAGGCTGTCATACACATATATTATACTCTGGTATCCGGTTCTCCTTCCAATAATATTTACATCCTAAACCAACAAGGGATTCCCTAAATAAATTGTTAAATTCACTTAACCTTGATGCGAATGAAATCGACCAAAGTCTAATATTTCAGTTAAGGTTGTTTTGATTATCTTAAGCAAATCCAAACTCAATTTTAGGAAAGGGAAATTATTAATAGCCTAACTTGAGATCAATAATTAGGTGTGTTTTGAAGGTTTTATGAGATTTAGTAGAAGATAAATTTTTATGTGTATTATTAGTCCTTGAAGTGTGTTTTTCCCATAAGTGTAATAATGAATCCATTCACCCAATAAAGGCACTCGATCTACTGTTCTTCCACGTCTCGCAGGGAGACGCGATCCCCAGATGGAGCCTATGTTGGAACACATATAATCCTGAACTTTTGAGCTTTATATTCTCCACTTCATGAAAATATAATCCTTCCCAAAACAGTAACTTAGAAAATGAATTTCAAATTTCAAATAAAATTCATGTCTGATTAATTAGAAATAAGGCATGCGTGATATCCGCCATTGATAAAGGCTTTTCGTTTTGATCAAACAATCCTAATTTCTCTGGAGTTTTGGAGTCGTCTGATGGTTAATAACGTGAATCACTATAGGTTTCTTCAGAGATTCGTTCTTCGGGTATTTTGATATGTCTTAACCATAAAAGTCCTGAAACTCGAGAGTGCTCATTCATCACTTTTCCTAAACCTTGAAGGACATGAGTCATGGTACATGTGTATCTTTTGAGTCTTCTCTGAGTTGACACGTGGCACCCATTTCTGACTTTTTTGTTTGAAGATTCATTCTATTCTAAGTAACACATGGCACCTTCCTTTTATCAACATGTCATCTAGAATGATGTCATCTCTGACACATCACTACAGGAGATGACCCTTCGAAAATATAGCAAAGAACTAATTCATAAATCATCGAAGCACCAAAATGTCGAAGGATTAAACTTTAATTAATTAAGTTGATCATGGTCAAGAGATGGTTAATGACTTCTCACTTCGGGGTTCAAATGTTTACCCTTCATCGTATCCTAAAATATCTGAAGTCTGAATCTCTGAAACACTTAAAGTTAAATATGATTAATTAAGACTTAAATTGATTGCCAGATAATTAATCACTTCGCAGTTTTGGGTTTCAAATGTTTTCTCTCGAGCTACTTTTAAAGTTCCCGAAGTCCGAACTGTTGAGACACTCGAAATTAATGCACTTTTTAAACATGATTAATTAAAGTGTTAAAAAAAATTATCCAGAGATTAACCTTCACAGATTCAGAATTCAGATAATTCTCACTCTGTCTCATCTAAATTTCCCGAACACGAACCATCGAATATTAATGGCATTTATGACAAATCAATGGTAATGATTTTAAAAAAGATTGTGGATCACCAAGTATACTTTTCCATTAAAGTTAATAAATTTGTCGTCAGTAAAGCTATACTCAAATTAATGCATATGATGTGAATAAAAATACTTTGATTTTGAATTTCATTTTCACCTTTCGCAAAGTAATTTTATCCGATTGAGAAGCTCACACAATTTCTCTACAACAGATAAACTCGTTATGTTCTCTCGATATCATGGCACCAAGGAAGATGATGAAGAAGACTGATGCAKCTAGTGAAGTTTCAAATYTGAATGCAGACGTTCTGTCAAATACTACGTCGTGAGCTATAGACTCTGTTAAATCTTGGACATAGGTGTTCGAGATTCTAGAACATGAGATTATAAATTTCCCAGAAGATTTTGGTGATGAAGTGGATGATACTCATAGAGCTAAACTCATATATATAGCCTAGTCCAAGCTACACAAGATAGTTGTGCGGTCGAGACTCGTGCCGTATAATGACATGATAAGGTGGCCCCTCAAAAACGTGGATGTCCAAACTAGGAGCATTTTCAACTACCAAAAGGTTGTTGCTAGTTCTTTCCAACCAGAACACCTCCAAGTAATGTATAAGTTATCTTCCGATCCTAAATATAATTACAATGTTGCATTTATGTTGGATTTTGAGCAACATGAATGCATATAATATGAAAAGAGTTATCCCGATATATTCAAGTCCTAGTGGGGGCACCCAGAGAAGTTCAGAGCCAACACTCATGGCATGTATGCCACAACGTCGTTAGACACTGACATGATTTACGTAGCAATGATGCTCTGTAGATTGTTCGGGAAGAAGAGTCCTACTCATTTCCCGATGGAATATGTGTCGTGCATGCATGAGGTGGTCGAGGGCTACGCTTTTAATTTGGCTAAAATTTTATCAGACAACTTGGCCAAAGAAATCACTGAATACAAATTGGATAAATCAAAGGGACAGTCTGCCCCCTTCTATATGTCTGTGTATATCATGGATTCTATCTGCTTCATAACCCCTTTCCCACTGATGAATTGGAGTTGGACCCTGAACAATGCAGAACCTATTCACCTCTATCACTCTAAACTGTGGGAGGACAAGGAAAAATATTTGTTTCATGAAATTTGTCATAATGTAGTGGTCCCTGTCCATATAGATTTATATGGTTTCCCACCCCCTCAAATTTCAAAAAGAATCATGGGAAATATGGGCAAGCTAGCAGATTAGTTCATTGAAGAAAACTTCTCTTATATCATGGTTTTTGGATTCTCAGTCCCTCCCCATGCTCTCCCGATATTTATACCAGACTGGCTAGTATCCCGAGAAGTAGCTTACCAAATAGTAACATGGGGCATCATCAAGGAGCTGAAAGCATCCTAGAAAAAGGTATGGCCTACCTTCCCTCTCCAGATCGGTATGTTTTCGCTTTTGGATTTCGGGCACTCTAAAGTAGAAGCTGCAACTCTAAATGATGTCAAATTGGTTGACATCGAATTCAAAAAGCACGACCCACACAAGATCGTAGAGAACCACATGGCCCAATTCAATATAAAAAAATATGTGCACGAAGACTCCCCATACGATGAAATATTTAGGGGAGTCAAGTCTTATGAAGATATACAGAACCTGTTTCAAACCCTGCCCCCAGACCAACGGCCTGGCTTCCTCAGTTTCCAAAGACATAGACGAAACAGCTTGCCAAAAGTACTATAGGGAGAATCAGTAGCCACTTTGCCTGCACAGGAATCTGCACCTCCAAGTTTTGAACCAGGAAACTTTGGTAAACAGGATACTGAGGAAACCCCAAAGACCTCCGATGTTTTGACTTAGGAATTGGAAGCTTCATTATCGATTCCACTAGGCCCTCGGGCAATGGCTCATCTTGAAGATTTCCTAAATCAAGGGATGGATACATCTCCTTCGACACCAGCCACATATGTTTCCAATAATGCTGAGCAAAAATCATCTACAGAGATCGGTACTCCTATTACTTCATTGACACCTTTGCAGTCTAGTTTTGGAAATCCTAGTTCTGAAGTCATTTTTATAGGGGATCTCACCCCAATTTTTCTCGAAGAGATGCCTCCTTCAGATTTATTCTTTAGCAAGAAACAGAGGGCCATCATTAAAAGAGAATAACATTAGAAGGATGGAGTAATAACCAAAAGGAATAGGATGTTGTATGATGGAAATGATCGCGATGATTCAGAATTTGCGAAGGAAGTTGCAGGGTCATTGGGTGCCTTTTCCACTCCAAATAAATGGTCAGTGGAGAACTTGGCGAAGAAACTAAAATAGAAAAACTTATTGGTGGGGCAGTTGCAAGATCAAATACTAACAATGGAACAAACTGTAAGAAATAAGATGAAACAATATTTTGAACAAATTAGAGCTTATGATAGGCATCAAATCCAACAGTTGCAGGCTAACCTCAAGGAGCTCCATCAAAATTCATAGGCCAACAAAATATTGGTCACTCAACATGATGAGTTAATAAGGAATTTGCAAGCCAGATTAGACCTAATTGGAGGTACATCAGTGGATATTCCAGCCTTCCAGACTCAAGCACTGGAAATAAATGAAAAACTGGAAACGACACAGCATGATATTTTTATGAAGGTTGATGCCATACAAAAATGCTATCAGGCAGTAGACATTTCTCTGAAGGATGTCTATATTAATGAAAGAGAAGCTCGCTTAGACCGGGCTAAGTTTCAAGAATTCGTTGCATTGGCACATAAATATAATACCCTCAATTTTCCTCAGATTTCCCCTTCGGAACAAATAAGAGGTTATTTTGCCTTGAAGGTGTGGGAAATGAATTTGGCAGAGAGAAAGAGGTTAGCTAGAGAAGTAAAGGATGCTTTCCAGGAAGCGTTATCATCATTGGAAAAGAGACTAATTTATTTTTAGGGAAATATTATTGTGGAGGTCTTGGGGAAAATCGATATCGAAATGAACCAGCATAATTCTAGAAAGAGCAGAGAGGAAACTCTAGTAGCCATTAAAGAAATGAGCCAGATTGACCTTCTTAAAATAAACAAATGGCTAGTGAACCCAACTTCACAGTTCCAGACCTTGACTCAAGAAGTGAAAAGAATCCAAGAAAGACTACCTCAAGTGGAAAATAAATTATACATTTTCGAGGTGAATGAAACCATTGAGCCATCAAAGATAGTGGTGGAATTTTT
>JASDQU010738339.1:9839-23714 GCA_032191745.1 Picea mariana | reverse complement strand
CTTAAGGGTATCAACAAAAGCCACCCAAGTGGGTTGTATCCAAAATGATTTAGATTTATCTTTGACATGTTATACAAAGTTTCCATCCCACCAATATTTGACATGGGAACGAGACTTAAGGAGTGCAAATATTATCTTCTCACTATTGGAAAAAATTGAGCAAAGTAATAACTCTCTAACAAGCTTAAGCCTTTCTCTAAAGCATTCACATTTATAATTCTTTCAAATAAACGAATGTCAAAGTTAACTTGTACCTTGAATGGAATCATACCTTTAAAGTGACTACTTGTTGAAGGTGTCTCCATCATTGTTGGGAGTTGTCAAAGGATCTGGGTGAAATTATCCATCATCTTATTCCTCTATAGTCCAAGGGCTTCCTCAAGCAACATATTGATAGGATCTCCTACTCCATCGTATTTATTTTTTTCCACCATGGAAGGCCACTTGGGTTGGAAAGGAAGGTCTTCACCATGCTTATTTATTTATTTCAAGTCCCAAATCCTTGTACCATAACTTTCTCAAGAAAATGCACAAAAAAACTAACACTAATATGAATTATGTTGAGAGAGAAATGAAGGTAGAAATAATTGGAAAAATAACACAAATGTATCACAAAGAGCACAATAATACAATTAAACCAAAACTCTATTGACGAATGAATAATGAAAACACTAAAATACGAAAAGCAATATAAACTAGCTAGAATGGTGATAACTTATATCTTGGAAGAAATGTAAAGGCTATGCTCATTTGCAATAAATCCCATTACAAGAAAATGAAACTGTATTTTAACAGAAATCCTAAAACCCTAAGATTCAAAACCGTACCTGTAGAAGATGAGGTCGAAAAACAAATGTGGGCCCCAAGGAGCCTAGTTGATATGTCAACTTCCCAAGGTAACAACTTTTGCATGTGAATTTTTTTTGGGGTGTTTCTTGGATTGTTACAAAGCTTATTCTACTCTATATGTGTTTGGTGACCCGGTTATCAAAGATATCCAATCTATGTCAATTACCAAAAATGCATTGGAAGTTCTTAGAAAATGTATAGAAAGTTTAGGACTTGCAAAACTGATGTATAACTGGCAAGATGTAGGACCATATTTGAGTTAGTAGCAGGTTTGGATAATCACCCGGATAAGATTTTATGTTCATTGTGAATAATCCCTAGGGTATTATTTTTTGATTTTAAAAAATGCTAAATTATTTATAAAATATTCCCATGAGTTTCCTCCATGGAGATTCTCTATTCATTTTTAGAGAATTCCACAAGACTTTTTATTCACTCTAGATATTTTTTTATAGATTCCTACGAAAATCCATAGGGATTTATTGTAGATCTTGAAGACATTATCAATATATTCTTTATCCATTCTTAGATATTATTAAGAGATTCTATACTCATTCCTCAAGTTTCTTAGATATTTTTAATATATTCTTGGAGATTCTAGAGAGATTTTAATTTATGGGAGATTTTTAATCCATTATCATACATCTTAGGAGATTTTTTTTCCATTTATAAAGATTCATAGGAAATTCTTTGGGTAACCCTCAAATATTTCTAGAACATGTTTTGTCCATTCTCAAATATTCCAAAAAGATTATTCTTCCATTTCAATGAACCGCATGAGATTCTATCCTTATTCTCCAAGATTACAAAATAATTATTGAGTGATTTCCAACAAATTCCCTTACTCATTCTTAAATATCCATACGATATTCTATCACCATTCTCAAACATTCCTAAAAAAAATCCTAAAGATTCTATGTTTTTTCTCAAAGCTTAAATAGGAATTCTATTAGCATTTACAAAGATTTTGATGTGATTCTATGATAGATTCTAGGGTGGAGATTCCCAATATAATTTTAGGAGATTCTGTAGATACTCTCAAGGATTCCAAAAATATTCTTTATCCATTTTGGATATTCTCAAAGATTCTTAAGAGAGATTCTTAAAAATTATGAAATAATTCATAGGAGACTCATAAGAGTTTCTTTATTTATTCATCATATTCTAAAAAATCATAAAGATTCTTAAGATATTTTTTAATGATTTCAAGGCATCTGAAGAGGTCATGAGAGTGTGTCATGAGGCTGTGATGTTGTTCCATGAGGTTGTTATACAAGGGTCGAGTATGGGGTTGTTGGCACAGGGACAAACCCAGGGTTCAATGTTTCAACAACGCACCAACAAAACCCTAACTACCGGCCCTTTCGGCAACACCTACAAATCAGATGAAGTCTCACCCGAGGTAGAGGCAGGGGGGTTGCATGACTTGGGTGTCTACAAACAAACTGGGACACAGATCTATGATTACAACACTTAACAGAGCACTTAGCCAACAACATGCATTAGATTATGATTCTCATTCACATCGGAGATCAAACCCTAAGTACAGAACAACACAGTAACAATAAATATCAAGTACTTCCAATCACTTAGCACATAACATTAGTTCAGATATAGCATTCATTCATATTTAACACCATTAATAACTAAGCTACAACATTATATGCATTCATTATACATAACAATAACACTAAGCATAAATCATAAATCACTTCGCACAAAGCACATCAAGACACAGGATATATGTGGTTCACCCCAGTGTGGGGATATGTCCACCAACTTCTTCTTCTTCTTTATTAGTCTTCAATCTTCTTACATTCATTTGCTTATATGCACAAAGCCACAAAGCCCAACTCCATAGAGGACAGGAGATCTGTGAGCTGCACACCAAATCCTCCTTCCCAAAACCAGGTCAAGGCACAGAGCCAACTCCTTAGTAGCACAGAGAAACTTACAAAACAATCACACTTAGCTCCACAAGCCTTAACATACTCTTTACACAAAACCAACTAGTCATGAACTAAGCCAATCGCCACTTCTTACATCGCTTGCACTAAGCTCCTACTTTTTTATACATTACATTCCTTCCTATATATACTTTTACAAAAAGTCCTAAACATGGGTAAATCCATGGGCCGACATCCCATAACCTGTTACATAAACCCTAGTAACCCCTTTGTTGGGTCCACAAGTCCACAAAACAAGTGAGATCTTGCAATCTCAGCTCCGCCTGGGTGCTCTATCTTTGACCATCCTGTTGAAATCCCAAAAGTGGTCAAACACGACCAATGTTTCCTCAAAACTTGTTCAAGAGCCAACAGGCCCCCAAAACTCACCTATGACTCGTCTCGAGTCACTTAGATCTGGGAAATGTTGCTTCAAAGGCCTCAAGCTTAGCTCGAGTTTTCTCAACTTGCTTCTTTGCTAGAGCTTTCTACTTGGAGAACTCCTGAATCACTTGCTCGATAACAGGACCTTCTAGGCATTGTTCCATTGTTGCAACCACTTGGTCTAGCTGTGAGCCTTGTCCTTCAATCTCTTCAAAAATCATGCAGGCTTCATCCTACACCGGTTGGAGTCTCTGTGTAACCTCCATGAGTCTACTATGGATGGCAGAAACCTGTTGCTGGACTGTGCGTTTCTCCTATGATATTTTCATCCTCTCGATCGCAATCAGTAGCTTCATATGTGCCTGCATGGTGGATGTCTACTGTTGCACCTTCTGGAGTTGTGCTTCCAGTTTCCCCAGGTCTGGATATTCTATGAGGCGTTCATAGGTCTGTGCACTACGATCACTCAATTTCTTACATTCTGAGGCGAGTGCCTTGATCCTTCCAACTCCGACCTTGGCGATTTCTTCCCTCTGATCGTGCACTTCTTGTGGAGTGCTCGACACTGCTTGGAGCTCTAACTCCATTAATCTTGCTTGAAGATGTGGAATGGCCTCAGCGAGCTTCCCTACTTGAATCTTTACTGACTCTTCTTCCTACTGTTCCAAGTCCAACACAGACCAAAGTGCTATAGTCACTGCTTCATTAACCACATTCTGCTCTGTGAGCAGCTGGTATTTTTCTTTCTGAATCTTCTCTTTGTCCTTCTCGAACATCGCCTTAATTTCATCCTTCTCCTTCTACGCAACTCGAGGTTTCTCTAAGACCTCCTCCTTTTCTTGCTTCAAGGATTTTGTAGTCTTCTCCTTTTCTTCTTAGCCTTGATGAAGTCGAGCCTCTGTTGCATATGATAGCCTTCGTAATTGGGTGGGATCGTCCCCCAATTCTGCAATCTTCGATGAAGAAGGTGCAGTAGGAACTGTGCGGCTCAAATGGATGGCTTGTTGTATGTCCTTGAGCTCTTTCTCGATTCGTTCATACAAAGTCTCATGCTTTGCTCCATGTCTCTGCAAGATATCCTCTGAAGCATCCTCCATGGCTACGATGATTAAACCGACATCATCCTCTGTGAGCACATTCTTTGACTATGGCTTATTGTCACAGGTCTTCTTTCTTGCTGAGGGTTTCTGCGGAGAAGCCTTCCTTTTCTTCGATGTTTCGGCCTCAGTAGGGGGATCCTTCAATGGTGTAACTTCTCCTTTTTCTTTCTTTTCTCCTTCTTCCCCTCCTTCTTATTGGTTCACTTCATCTCCTCCTCTTGTGGGTGAGTCAGGCCTACTTTCCTCTGAGGCGTTGTCCTCCTCATCAGTTTCTATGTTCTGCACTTCCTCCTTCTTCTTCTTTTTCTTCGCGCTAGTTTGTCCATCATGTTCGACCCGGGTGACCAAAGGGCTTCCAATGATGTCGAGGTTGGAAAGTTCTACATCCTCAATTGGTACAAGGAACTCTACTGGCCACTCTTTGGTGACCTCCTCCATATATTCGTCGGTCAACTTTTAGTAGGACTGCAACTCTTCCTTGTTCTCATCCATGCGCACAGTGATGTAGATAAAGTGTCGATATGTGCGAAAATTCGCTAGCGCTCTATACTGGTGCATAGTATTCAGGGTCATGTGTGGAAATGCCTCAATATCACGCTTCAGCTATTGGTAGTAGGCATGGAAGACAGTGTTCGACTGCCACAACTTCGACATGTCATTTGTATACCACAAGGTGGCGAACTTCACGACCAATGGCTCCAATGGCTCAACTTCTGGAAATGTCACCCCTTTCGGCATCTGCCAGGCAACAAATGCAATTAATACCAGTAACCAACTGAAATGGAATTTGTATCCCTAATCATGTGCTTCGCGTCAGTCCTTCTCGAGCTCATTGATAAGGCAGCTTGCCCAATTCATTTTCATTCCTTCTACACACTTCCCTACGAGGTCCACTACGAATAATGTGACCTGTGTTGGATGGTTATTTCTGATGATCTTACCAGCTATAAGCTGACAAGATAGGCACACTGTGCCATCCTAGATAGAGGCTACCTTGTAGCCTCGCTTTCCTCTTTTTACATCGCCATAGTCCTCCTTTATGCACTGTGCTAGGGAGCGATTTGAAGTCTTCCTTGGGTAGAACTATTGAGGGTCCGGTCCCTGCATTCTCAGTCTTGTGATGAGGAGGATCAACATTTGGATCCACATTCATGCACCTGTCAAGACACAGATATCCTCCGTGGTAACACGATAAGAGGAATTTAATGCAACTGTTAACCTCTTGATGTCAACCAAAGTGAGGGATCTTCATCACGTTCACTATCATCGATTGCGTGAGCTCCTTAATCCATAGCTCAGATACTATGCATGGCTTCTTCCTAGTCATTCTCATCAAATACCTATGTGGCACGAGCATCGCATAGTTCTTCCTATCTTTGAGGTTAAAGTTGTTGTTCTTCAGAGCTGGGATGTGTCCTAACTGGGGTCCAACTATGCATATCCCCTTTGGTATGTATGTAGTGATCAATGTGGACTCAAATTCATGCGAGACACTATTATGGTTCACTGCGCCAGCCAAAGGCGGTATGTACTCTGGCAAGACCTATGAGATCTACTTTGCGTTAGCCAGATCATTGCAGTGTTTTCTTCGCTTCTCAGTAGTGCGAATAGAACGTTTTCCAGTCGAGGGGGATGCTTGCAGTCTGCCAATTGACGACGCCTGTATTCCTATAGACATGACTCTCTCATCCATGAGGTCTACAAGAATCTCCTCTACAGACTTATCTAACATGCTTGGTTCGCCCGACATTCTCACTTATGACTAAATAGATTGGGTAGGCGAGTGGAAAAGCGAGGTAATCACATGGATGGAAAGGTATAGAAATCACATCATGTTATGCAATTGATTCTTTGTTAGCTCATATAATCATGGTTGGCAAAAAGTGGTCCCAGCATAGCGTCCGACGGGTTCAATAAGCAAGCATCGTAATGGATTCCTCCAACGAGCAATAATGCATCCATTAATGTGAATCCATCCATTATGGCACGGTATCAATAGTCCATTCACTCATAGTTGTGTTTTCTAACCGTTATGGGGTGTTATTCTAACGGTCGGGGCACCTCCAATGGTCATATCACTTCGTTGTGGCGAAGTTCCATTTTCCGTGATTCTGCTATTCCGACGAGGTTCAAGTTCTACAAATCTTCCTCCTGCAAAGTCTTTTCTGGAACTTCCCGTATTTTTTCTAACTTGGCTTTCTTCTTACTAAGCTTCCTTGCCTTATTTCCCATGATCTGATTCTCCGAATTTCTCTTTCCATTCTTATTTTTATCTTCTCTTAGCATGGTAACTTCACACTGTTGATATTCATCCAAAGGGTTCGAAGGTAATACCTTGTTTCTTATTAACTCCAGGGTAGGTATTCTTCTTTCTTGCATGGGTAGGTCCTTCAAGCCTTTTTGCGTTCTTTCAACCTTGACAGCTAGTTCTCCTTTGTTTTGTTGCTTCAACTTATCCTCTTGTTCTTCTATTAGTCGCTCTATTTTTTTGGTTATGAAGTCCCTTAGTTCTTGATTTTTCTGTTCTGTAGCTTCCTCCTCTGTTTTTCTTCTGATCTGATCTTTCTCAATCCAAATATTTCTTAATAAAAGTGGGAAAGGGGTGTTGTTCTCAACAAACCTAATAACTTCAAAGTCCTCTCCTGTCGATGTTTCATGAGAAATCATAGGTATATTAGTAACTCTTCCACATAGGGTTATCATCTTTCCTTTAAACAAGCCTATTCTTCCCAATGAAGGTACCATAGCAGGGTTTCCCAAAATTTCCCAAGTTCTTTCTGGAATAATGTTCACATGTGTTTCTTCATCTAATACACAATCTATGTCGAAGTCTTCTATTCTTGTAACTATGCACTGTTTTTCTTTCAGGATCTTTGGTAAATTGATGTCTTTGTGATAATCCATTACTTCTTTTAACTGTATTAACATAGTCTCTGACTCTTTTTCTGTATGATTCTTTAAGATATCCTTAGTCTCTTGACCTTCTTTATAGTTTTCTTGTCTCATGTTCATCTTTTCAACTTTAGCAATCATTCTTGGGAAATCCTCAACCTCATGACCAATAGCTTTACAACAAAGACAAATAGGACCTGTACCAAGGCATTCCTTAGCAAGATGTCCCGACCTTCTGCAATTATAACACAATGTCAATCCTCTCTTTCTTTTAAAGGAGCCCCGGCCTTTCCTGTACTGTGCACTGGGATCATAGTATTGGACCTGCAATTTGAAAAACTTCTTTCTAGGTTCTTACATCCATTTATTAATCCAAAAATTCTTTCTATCCATAGGAATAACATATTTTTCTCTATTTCTATCAAATTTATTCAGATCAACTCTTTCTTCTAACTGTGCCCTAGTTTTTAGACTTGGAAAAAATATATCAAACATACCTAGATTCATACTTTCGAAGAAAAAATTTCCACTTATCTTACCTCTACCAAAGCACAAATCTTTAAGATCTTACCTCTTTTCTTCAGATCCGGTTTCTTTCTTAGCACTGAGCTTCGCGAGTTAAGTAGAATACTACGCACTACAAAAACATATCTATGCACGAAGATTTCTCTTTTCTTCAGTTTCCAGCAATCATAGTTTCAGTCCTGGCAACAGAACCATTTGTTGGCACATGGGAAAACTTAGGTTTCAACGCACCAACAAAACCCTAACTACTGACCCTTTTGGCAACACCCGTGAAGCAGATGAAGTCTCACCCGAGGTAGAGCCAGGGGGGGTTGTAGGACTCAAGTGTCTACAAGCAAGTTGGGACACAGATCTGTGATTACAACACTTAACAGAGCACTTAGCCAACGACATACATTAGATTATGATTCTCATTCACATCGCAGATCAAACCCTAAGTATAGAACAATGCAGTAACAATAAAGATCAAGTACTTCCAATCACTTAGCACATATCATTAGTTCATATCTAGCATTCAGTCATCTTTAACACCATTAAACACTAAGCTACAACATTAGATGCATTCATTATACATAATAACAACACTAAGCATAAATCATAATTCACATCGCACAAAGCACATCAAGACACAGGATATACGTGGTTCACCCCAGTGTGGGGCTACGTCCACCAACTTCTTCTTCTTCTTTATTAGTCTTCAATCTTCTTACATTCATCTACTCATGTGCACAAAACCACAGAGCCTAACTTCGTAGAGGACAAAATATCTACAAGCTACACACCAGATCCTCCTTCCCAAAACCAGGTCAAGGCATAGAGCCAACTCCTTAGTTAGACATAGAAACTTACAAAAAACTTGCACTTAGCTATGCAAGCCTTAACATACTCTTTGCACAAAACCAACTAGTCATGCATTAAGCCAATCGCCACTTCTTACATTGCTTTCACTAAGCTCCTACTTATTTATGCATTCAATTCCTTCCTATATATACTTTTACAAAAAGGCCTAAACATGGGTAAACCCATGGGCTGACATCCCATAACCCATTACATAAACCCTAGTAACCCCTTTTTTGGGTCCACAAGTCCTCAAAACAAACAAGATCCCACGATCTCAGCTCTGCCTGGGCGCTCCATCTTCGACCAGCCTTTCAAAGTCCCAAAAGTGGTCAAACATGACCAATGTTTCCTCAAAACTTGGTCAAGGGCTAACAGGGGTCATAAGGCACCCTAAGAAAGTCACAAGTAACCCTTCGATGGTACAATGGTGTGTATCAAATTCATGAGTGAATCATGAGGTCACAAGGTATCCTTTAAAGGATTCAAGTGAACCTTGTGAGGTTGCAACTCACTCTTATAAGTTCATAAGTATATGCATTTTTATGCATTCTCTAAGATTACTTTAAATTCTTAGGAGATTCCTAAGAATTCAAAATATTATCGAGTATTCCTAGGAGGTTTCTCATAGATTCCTTAAGAGATCACCTCATGATTTGGGAAAAGATTTAGAGGAAGGAGATTAATAGGAAATTTTATATACTTCTCTCCATTTCTTAGGATATTATTAAAGTATTCTTTATCTATCATTAGAATATTTCAAAACGTTTTTTTTAGATACCCCTAGAAACTTAGTTGTATTTTCAATGATTCCCAATAAATTATATATCCATGTTTGGATATTCTTAACTTACTCTTAGAATATTACCAGAATCAACCAATATCATTGTCACTAATAATTAAGCATTATTATTGTCACTAATAATCAACCTTTTTTTTTTGTAAGTTAGTTGTATTATATATAAAGGGCCTTCCTAGACCAAAAAGAGATACAGAGTACGGAGATATTCATGTCGTAGTTACTGGACTGCCCCAACAGAGGGGAAACTAGTCCAGCCAGCATAGAAGTCAAACATAAGTGGTAGAATAGTCTAAATATACTGTTTGAGACTAACTGGAAAACAACTAAAAAGTAGAAAGACTAGAGAAACTAGAAGTGCCCTCGTGACCTCATACATTTGACAAATGACCTGGCCAGGTGACGTGGATAGCCTCGAACCACGGCTCCTCCTCGACATATGTCACTCCATCATCCCACTGCTTCCCCGCGTCCACGCTTCCCCCGGTCCTGTCGACAACTGGCAAGGTATCCTGCAATGCGTAACGTGTTGTGACCATCTCTTTTCCCATATTGTCATGCATGACTTGGTTCTGCACATTCCCAGTCGAACGCTGCGCCTGGGCATTCCCCTCGTTGATTGCACCACCGGGTTCCTCCGTCGAAGCCGCACCTGCGAGGTCCGTGGGGAGAGCCTCTTGAAGAGAGGTAAGGAGCTGGAGAAGGACTGCTACCTTCTCATCCACGGCCAACAGACGGAATTGAAGATCCTCCACCCCCTGGCGGAGTTCAAAGACCAGGCTGAAAAGAATTACCACACTGTCTCGCAGCTGAGTGTCAAGGAAAGAGTTCGGTGGCTGATTCTCGCACAGAGGAGGTTCTCCCTTAGTTTTCCCAGCAGAGTTCGGATGCGGTGGAGGAGGAGGTCCGAACACTGGAGGATTCGGAGGAAGGCGAGAGGAAGAAGACGGAAGCTTAGAGACGATAGCAAGGCTATCAAAATTTGAGACAACGATAGTAGGTGGCAAAGGAGAAAATGGCTTGGGGTGAATATAAGGAGAAGAGCAAGAGGAAGGCGATGCAGGGGGTGAAATAGAGGGCCGGCGAGGTTTCCATGGGGAGCCTCTGCATAGGCGCCCTTGAGGGCACGGCATAATTCTCGTCGAGTGGCTGAAAATGGGTGCTAGGTGCACCAGGGAATGGACAGAAGCCTGAAGCTGAACCAGGGCGGTGGTGTGCATGCCAATCCCAGTGAGTTTCAACAAAGACTGCAAAGGGGATAGACAAATGAAACCTGCGCAGAGGCAGACGATGAGCATACAGATTGCGGCCATGATATGAAGCTTGAGGGGAGGAAGGAGCAAATTAATTGTCGCCTACGCCGTGGTAATGGCCATTTAATGTTGGTTTGGGGTGGCGGGTGATGGCACGAGCCCGTCACATGGCTCAGTGCCTCACTGGCCTTGCCTCACCTCCACGTTGCGCCAGGTGTACCGCAATAGCACCCCATCCGGGGGATAATCAACCTTTTAAACCAAATATAAAACCTTAATATGCAACCAATTATCAATAAAACACTTAGGCAAGGATGCGATGAGCGAAGAAGTTTATTATTAAGTTTAAAGAGTATACAATGAACAACTAACATACATAGACAAAATATAATTTATTATTAAGTTTAAAGAGTATACAATGAACGACTAACATACACAAAATATAATTTATTATTAAATTTAAAGAGTAAACAATGAACGAGTAAAATACATGGACAAAATATACTATTGCACATGTAAATATAGGTATATTATTTTATTGAAAAGTAAAATTCAGTGAACATCAAAATTTTAGTAACACTATTATGACATTGCAACGAGGGAATGCAACATTGCAACTAAAAACTCTGTGATTGTAACAAAAACTCTTACCAGCATGTTGCATATGAGGAGTGTCATGTAATTTAGTAACAATAAATTGTTTAGTAGTATGCATTTTAAAGTTCTGTACTCAGTGTTTGAGCAGTTTACTTAGAGTCTAATTTATTTTGAGTAGTGAAACAAATGTAAGAAAGGTATATAAATTTTTAAATGCATAAAAATAATAAATAATTATATAAAAAAAATTAGGTAGGTGAAAGAGATTTATATATTTATAATTGTATATTTGTGAAATAATAATTAATTATAATTTATATTAATTTTGGATTTATTAAGTATTTGAAAGGATAAAAAGAAACGAAGTTGTGCATACTATTTTTTTGTGTGTGTGTGAGGAATGATATCTTATCAAAATCATTTAACATGTTCAATTAGTCAAATTACAAGTGGATATTAATAAGATATTTTCTCACATTTATGGTATCTTTAATAAATTTGTCTATATAGATTCAAATTGATATAATACAAACCAAATTGAACAACAATATTATGTAACTAAGTATTTAAATATATATATATATATATATATATATATATCAAATTAAAATTACCATAACCTCGGATGGGGTGACACCTGTCAAGCACTTGATACATGGCACTTTGGCGACGAGTGCAATTAAAGCTCCTCGCTGCCAGCCTTCCCATCCGTCAATCCATTATGCCTAGCATTCAATCGGGCAAGGAGTTGGTGCGCTGGGACATTCAGGGAAGTTTAATGGTGCATCAGGCTTGGCCCTCCGAAGCTGGTACGATGCAACAAGGAAACATCACCTCAGCGTTCATGACACCCAAACTATCATTTCTCTCGTCATAACACAAGTAATCTCTTGGTGCGGTTCTTATCTCCAATGTTTTCCCTTGGCTCTACATTTTCCACCTGCAATCTTCGTTCGAGGGAGCCGAGTCCTTGTCAATTTTCTTTCCCCTGTGCCCGATTTTTGCTTCAATTCTTCTCCCAGTAGTGTCAAAACCATGCCTTGTGAGAGAGGTAAGTCCAAAAGTGAGCCAACCTACTACAGTTTGGTAGGCCGGCACTAGCGCACAGGCCCACCCTCTCTTTCTCCCAATCCTAGAAGCATCTATGTCCGTTATCCTTATTCCGACCAAAGTTGGCATGATGATGCCCAACCTATGCCCCAATTGCCTGACCCTGAGCTAAATTATGGTGGTTGTATAATGGAGGAGGAGATTCCTCCTAATTGGGAAGAGGACATCACAGAGAAGACAACACCAACCGACACTACCCTCCCCTTGAATTATCCTAATATTGTTATGGGCGGTTGTGTGGTGGAGGAGGAAATCCCTCCACAGAAGCATGACAACTTCATGCAAGGAGCAGCCCACAATTTCAGCGGACCGCACAATGAATCCCCCAGGATTGATTGGGATGACTGATGGGCCGAGGAGGAGACCCATCTGAAGCAGCATATAGGCAAACCAGACCATCAATCCTTGGAAAGCCACGATTTTCCAAGTCCTCACAGGCTTACGGAGGACCATTTAAATCTAATTTTTGAGATGAGATGAGATATGGTTGACTAGCTTCACAGTGAGCACACCCTCAACATATGTCTAGATATGTTGTTTGATTCCCTGTCAAGCAAGCCTGCAAAGAGTCGATCCCTAACATGTTGTCAGTGATTTTCCTTCATCGTCCGCCATGATGGAAGTTTGGGTCGCCTCAAATTTAGTTTATTTACTGTTGTGTTGTTGGTTTAAGCCGAGATGCATTTACAATCAAATTTTATTGTAGACAAACTCTGGTATACTAGCTTGCCTATGAACATTGTAGGCTACTTGTTCTAGTTTCCATACATGTGGCAGAACATGTGGTGGGTTTTGATGTATGATTGGACATGTGTCATTTTTTTGACATCTTAAAGTAATACAAACTCCTTTTTATTCAAAAAACAATTACCAAAATATTATTAAAAAATCCATTACAATTATCATAATTTTAAAAAATATATCCATTATAATTTAAAAAGAGAACTTTTTGTAAATCCATAATTAGACTTTAACCTCGTATTTACATAAATCCTGACCACTACTTTTATTTTTGGAAGTTTACATTGTATTCCATCTTAAAATCCATATTTAAACACCCATCTTAACCACGTATTTACATAAATACTGACAACGAATTTTATTTTTGGAAGTTTACATTTTATTTCATTTTAAAATCCATATTTAGACTTTTGCGAACTCATCTTATCTCGAGATCAATTTTACCCTTTTTCCTTTTGATATTTTCATAACTTTTAAAATTATTTTTCCATCACATTTTCATCTTTATCTGAACCTCTCATTTTTGGGAAGTTTTTTATTTAAACATTTGCGAACCCATCTTATCTAGAGATCAATTTTATTCTTTTTCCTTTTGATATTTTCATAACTTTTAAAATTATTTTTCCATCACATTTTCATCTTTATCTGAACCCCTCATTTTTGGGAAGTTTGTTGTTGGATTTGTTTTGATTTTTGAAAGTTTACAGTTGTGTTGATGATGGAAGATGAGGATGAATCTAACTTTAAATAAAAATATCTAGCACTACAATTTAATTGATCAACTATCATAATTTAACTCCACGTGAAATAGAATTTGATTTGAATTTAACAATACAATTAGA